>JAUELA010010862.1:0-11947 GCA_031471845.1 Boltenia villosa | reverse complement strand
GAGACTCGGCGAGTCTTTTTTTCAGGACTCGTTACTCGATCGAGTCCAAATTTTTCGGACTCGTCCCATCCCTACTACTAAGTTGTTTTAACATTGATTATCATTTTTGATCTATTTTTATATTTTAAACTTGTATCATTTCTTCATAAATTACATTGTGCTTAGGTCCGGGGTCGAAAGCCAAAATTGAATCATATTTGTCCCTGCAGGAGTGTGAGGGCAGGGCCCAACTTAGGAGGTGTGAAGCCCAATCGGGAACAAATTTGGTGTGTCCCAGTCAAAGCATGTAGGTAATCGGTGCTCTCTGTAGAATCTTACATCTTGCAATGTCATAAACCATTTAGTTGGTTTTAGTGACATGCCTTATTTTTCTATACTGACCGCTGTTTTCCGAATTTTGCATCTTAAAATGATGAAAAATAAAAATTCTATCTATCTATATCTTTAATGTAATGTTATATATATATATACTGCAATGTGTGTTAGACTAACGGTGTTTTCGGAATCGAGTGGACTCGGAACAGTGGATTCGGCACGATCATGCATGACTGGTCGAGAATTTTCGGAACATTATTCCCGCAATGGCCTACGAATGTAATCTGATAGTGTATATGTTTTGGTAAAAATTAAGTAGCCTATATGATGATTTCCTTATTAATATTTTATGGGTAATAAATCATGACTCATACACTTTACACTGTATTTAAGCAAAAACATAAAATAAAAAGCGGACGGAAAATCAAGAAGATAAAAAAGATTAAAATCATCACACGGAACTATAAAATTGAAATTGAACGGAGCGAACGCAGCGTGCTGCTGTGTTTTCTTCCGATTGAAAGTGCCGAGTCCACCCGATTCCGAAAACTCCAGACACGGTAGACCACACAAGCCTAGTTGGGAACAATAAGTCCAATTGACTGAAGGCTAACCCTCCACAGGTCCCCGAATGAACGGAACAGTCTGGTCCACTACTATTTGAAACCCTCAAATCCCAACAACTCCCTGAGTTAAAACCGTAATGAATGGATAATGGAGAAGGGAAGGAAACCAGAACAAAACTTGCGAAATAGTTGTCCTTTCCGAAGTAAGGGAAGAAGGTATGTTAGACCTGGTTGTCACTACATTGCATCTTGCAATGTCATAAACCATTCAGCTGGTTTCAGTGTCATACCATATGTTCCTTACTGACCGCTGTTTTCGAAATTTGTATTTTAAGATGACGAAAAATGAAAATTTTATCTATCATTCTTTCACAATTCTACTGTTGCTTATATTCATTGGATTATTTATTCATTCTTACTTTTTTCAGATTAGGATAAACCTCAATTTGGGTTCAATTGGCTGAAGTTGTGTTAAAAATTTGCTCCACATTTCGTTAGATGTCCCGATTCGATGAGACAAAAAATATATATTTAAAAAAAAATGAATGTATCATATTTACCCTCAATTCACCGGAAAGTCGTAGAAGGCTTATACACGACGTGACCATGCAAGCTTGCAGGTATGCTGAACTTTTTATTTTTGAAGATTCGAAAGTGCCCATCATCCATAATCACAAATGACATGACATGAAAAATGATGGATTTCAAGATAATGTTTAGAAATTTCTGTACCACCGACCTCTAGTTGGGAGCCACTTCCTAGGGCTAACAGTTGGATTAAGTTTATTTTATATTAACTAAAGTAATTGAGTTCTTTGCACAATAAACTATTACATCTGTGTTTTATATAAATATTTCTTTATTTTGATACAAACATCACTGCTATGACACAGATTATCTACAAAATCTAAACATTTTTACCAATAAATTAGCAAAACAAAATTGGCCAAGCACTCAAAATGGTCACATCATACAATACAGTACTGCAGAAATGGAATCCAAATTTCCCCACTAGGTGGAGACATAGAACAAGACAGGTCAATTTTTTAGCAGATGACATTAAAGAACGAGAACCCATTTAATCCTATATTTGAATTTTGTAATTAATAGTCATGGTTGTCACTGCATTATATCTTGCAATGTTATATATAAACCATTCAATTGGTTTTACTCCATGGACAGGGAGAATATTTTAAACCCAAATTTCAAAAACAGTTGCTAATTAGTGACAACCATGGAGCCATCCCTATGGACACTATCATATAAACTTACAGACAACTGCTTCCCAAATTTGGATTTAGGATGAAAAATTCTATGTAATGAGCTCGCACCAGGGAGGTAGAGAAATGAAGCTTTCTTCCCAGTGCAATGCAATATCAAAGTCAGATTAAGTTAAGTAGCCTTCGGCAGTAGACTAAATAATTTTGAATATAAATCATTAGTAGATTTTATAATCGAACTAAATTTGCTTGAGATAATGTGGATCTCAACAATTTGAATGTTTACAAACAAGAACAAACGAACAAGATAAACATCTGCTAATTTCAGGTAATGATTGTGTTCAAAATCTGTAAATTATGATGTCACAATCAATTGTAATAAATCACAGCATAGTTACATCATAAAAGCTTCATTCTTTAAAGTTTGGATGTTGTTCCAACAAATATTGAGAAAAGTTTTTCACTTTTTCCACCCCTCGGACTTCGGATTCGAGCAACGGCATCTTAATAACGTGAAAATCTTCGTATAAATCCTCAATCTGGAAGAAATTAAGAAGTGTGTCAGTCTTGCGAGTGTGTTACACTTCAGAAGGTTGAATAAAAAATAGTTGGGATAAATAATCAGTAATTTCTCAAAAGCTAAGAGTTGTCAAGTACCATGCAGTGTTAATGTAATGCTGTGACTGACAGCCTTGCCTGATAATTACAAATATGAAAATGGGGAGAAAAAATGGACTCTTTATGTAAGGTACGAAGTGTGCTAGATGTGCAGCAAATGAAACTTGCGTAGGTCAGCTCATATCTTGGCATTAGCAATATAATTTGTTAGTCCTGTTTGTTAAGTCCTGTTTGATTCGACAAAAAAAATTCCAAAACCAATTCGAAAATGCCTAGTTGGAGATTACTTGTACATGGAAGTCAAGACGAGGGCTTCCCAAACTGTGGGCCATGTGCCACAAGCCGCTCACAAGTGTGCCACGAAATTTTCATTATTTAGGAAATTTTTTATTATAGCAGCACAATTGATAGCCCTATCTTGTTTAAACTGGCGGTGATGCCACTATTAAGACATTTGAATGCTAATGTGACGAGTGAATGGTATGGTATTGAGTAATAAAACCTTTCTTTCAGCTTTATGAACATTCGTTTAGATTAGTGATGAGTGATCAAACGATATGGAAATTACCAATCATTGGTTGGTCGAGGCAAGGAGGGTTTACGCGTTTAAGAGAACAGAATGCAAAACAATCGCATTTTATGAAAGATCATACAACTGTCTCAAATTAGCAAACTGCGCCTTTGCAAGAGTTATTGCTAAAACTGAGCACCCCCATTCAATCGCTGAAAGTTTAGCTGTTGTCAGAAAAAAAAAGAAAAAAAAAAAACTGATTATAGGTGAAGGTGCAGTCAAAGAAGTTGAAAAGGTTCCACTGTCTGATAATACCACTGTGCATCGAGACTATTTTATTTGTGCTTGAAAGTAGGCACACGCATCGCACTAAATTGTTATGTTAATTTATTAATTGTTTTGTGTAGCATGTTTGCAACATTTAGGTTTGACTGAATACAAATGTAGCGACTTAATCATAGGCAATGTGTGATTTGGTTGCGGTGCAGGTGTGCCGTGTATGAAATTGATGTTGCGTGGTGTGCCATGACCACTGAGACATCACTTACTTGGTCCAAATACTTAGCTTGCAACTTGCATCTCGCTTCACACATCTTGCATGGGTTCTCTCGTTTCCGTGACAACAGTTGGTTGACAACAATGTTGTGGGTATCGATACCAATCTTGGCCAAGTCTTGAACCAGTCGTTCTGTCTCGTAGAGGGAGAGGAATTCCGCGATACATACACACACAAACGTCGTCATTGTCTGGGGAGTGATATAAAAATGGATAACAAATACAATGTTGCCAGAAAGTATGAAATGTTACCAAATGGCATGGAAAGTTGCCAAAGAATTAATTAAATTCTGATCATTTTTATAAATTCGTCAGATGCAGATATCTGGTATCCGGACATTCAGCCAACGGACATTTAGCCACAATTCAAAAAAATTCTTAGCAGATTTTAGCCTTGACGTGAGTAAGTTACTGGGGACGCTGAACTCCTCGCCGGTACAGAGCGGTTTTACGTGACCTTGCTCACAGCTTTCCTCCGCTATCTGAGTTCAGCATGCTCGCAAGTCGGCATGGTCGCATTATGCGTCCATATATAAGCTTGTAACGGCTTTCCGGAGAATACAAGGGTAAATATGATACATCAATCAATCATAGCATATTTGTATTTAACTCACCGGGTCCTTGAACTGTTCATTCACCGTCCGTATCGTCGGCAAAATATCTTCGATCTTTCCTGCGATGCTCTCTGTACTGATTTCATCACCGAGACCAACAAATTTACCCATCTGTGACAGAGGTTAATGATTGAAAATTCGAGATGGGAAAAGGTGCTGATGTCACCAAATATGGGTTGATCCAGCCCTTTGTATATATCAGTGATGGCGAACCACTGACCCACCTACATTTCAGTCACCCATTTCGCTTTTTGATATTTATACAAAAAAAATGTTCAGTTATGCTACCGTGAGAATAGCTTTCAGGCAACCATGCACCTCTTTATAATTTAAGTATCTAAAAAATCATCGTTCAATAATGAACAAAGATTTTAATTAGTACTTGGCAACTTCGTTGGCAACTTCGTCTTCCCAGTTTAACCTTTACTCATACCAGGGTTGCCAGTTTGGCCCTTTTGAGGCCAAATTCTTGAAATTTGGCCTTTTTTCGATTCGGTTGGCTTATTGCCCTATTTGTCAAAAACTTGATATTTTTAACTGGAATAGACCTATCACACAACTCAAGTGAATTCGTGACCCACTTCATTTCTTTTCTAAATTAAGGTATCAAAAGTGACCCAGTCAATTGAAAAGGTTCACCATCCCTGGTATATATCATCTCAGACATAGTCTTGTTCGTACACAATTGAAAGTTTTTTTCACTGGATTGTTTACCTAGCCTCTTCAGACGAAGCATAATAAATGACTTCAAAAACAAACACATAAATTGGTCAAACTTGTTATTGTGGAATTGCAATAAGATCATTTAGTCTGATTAAAATGCTGGGGTGATTTTTAAGATCACAGTCACTATAAAATGTTTTCTTTGACGTCTATGTGGGTTCTATTTTTTCAATTTGTGGATCCAAAAGTTTTGTTCATTTCCGATATAAGCTCAAACACTGTTCGTTAGTATGTCGATATGGCAAATGATTACATCATACGCTGTGTGTAGAAAATATATATATCCCCAGTATATCTATTTAAAAAAAATATATGGGAATTGGTTCATCCAGCTCTTTATCCCTTCATATATTTTCAATTTTAAGGCCAACCTTAGAATTTTGAACAAACATGTCTTCCTAATTATTAACAACAGTATCTGTCTGTATATTTGCAGAATCCAAATATTCTGCTTCAAAGTCTGTGAAAATCATTGTTAAAATATTCTTGTAAAATCAAAAAGTTCTTCTCACCTGTGAGATGAACGGACTGAGTTTATTCTTGACTTTGAGTAGTTTTCCGAGTCCTTTCTCGACAATATCAGGAAAGTTGAGTAGTCGGAGCGTGTGGCCTGTTGGAGCTGTGTCGAAGATGACGACGTCGAAATGCATGCTTTGGACGAGTCTGGCGATGTATTGATTATAAAAATATTTGATGCGAAGCCGACTACATGAAATAACCAATCGTATATAAACGTTGACGGCAATATTTTATAATATATCACGTCCAAAGCACGGATGTGAAGCCGGTGGAATGATATTCCAACTCCGACTACAAGTTAAAAATCTTTTAATAAATATTTCAGCAAAGTGAAAGATGAGATTATTTTAAAAAAGTTGACGTTTTAAACTTTAAACTATTATGACAGACATTAAAATCTAATTTTTGGAAATTATTTAGCTGTGGCTCCAGCTGAAATTTAGAAACTGCCAACTCCGACGACTCAGTCCAGTCAGTCAAATACTCTACTCTGCAGGGCACAATAGAATAATTTTGGGATGCCTGTCATTTTGAGAGGCTTGGCCAGTCGAAGCCTGTCAAAACTGTTGTTTGGCCTGTCGAATTATTTGCCTTAAAAATACAGCATCAATTAGTTTATTAGTCCACCTACATTACTACTCAAATTTCGTTGTCACTGTTTAATTTTGCATTGAAAACACAAATATTCCTGCCATTTTATAGACGGTCATTTTGACCGGCGTCAAATTTTGACGACTGTCTAAGCCTTCAAATCGCCAGTCATTTGACCAATGACTGCCAGTTATTTTGTGTCCTGACCCTGGCTCCAGAGACAGTAAACAGCCTACTAAGCTAATCAGTTATCATGTCACCAAAATAGCGCCCCCCCTTCGACTGACCTCATGACCTCTGCGTAACTGACTGCTTCATCGATTCCAGGAAATGCAGCAAAGACATCTTTCATCAGTTTCTTGCCCATCCCGAGAAAACCTGGAAAATGGAAGATTTTGGTAATTGTTTATAATTCACCCTTGTAATGAAACAAAATGATATTGGGCTCCCAGTTGGCTACTTGTGATTTAGTTGGCTACCCTTTTACCAGTTTACATTTCACTTTCAGTTGTTGTGGGATACAACGGGTAAAGACCAGGTTGACCAATGTTTCAGGTTTTTGAGAAGAATGAGGCCTGATATACACATGAAGCAGAAATGCAGCGAAAGGTTTTCTCTGCGTTTCAACACATGTATACTGGAGCAAACTAAAATACACAATTCTCTGCTTCTTGTGTAGTTTAAGCTAAAGAAAGAGAAGTTCTTACTTTCTCCATCTTCTGCAAATTCATCAGGCAGCTCTGCGACTCCTAGGTTTGGGTCGATTTCCATCGCAAATAAATTGTCGAATCCGTTCACTTTCATCGGTACTTTCGAGAACTTCTGATTGAAAGCGTCGGAGACGTTGTGCGCTGGGTCGGTTGATATAATAAGAACTGAACCTCGGACTTTGGTGAGTTGGACCGCTAAACTGCAGCTGTAAGTGAGAGAAATAATTGTTCATTCAATAGCAACAAGGCTCACACCTTACTTACTGAGAATCTGTATAATCAGGCTCAACCAGGTTTGAGCAACGATAAAAAGTATTCTCAAAGTTGACAATGGCCGAAGTCTGGTTTAAAGAGGCAAAAAGGTAAATATCTTGGGTAGGTGGTTTGAGAAGTCGCTCAAAGTATCTACAACCTTATTTTTGGGCTGTTTTAGCCCGAAAGTATGAATTCGGCATCCCTTATTTAGGGAAGACTGGAAAGCGGGAATCAAAACACTAATTTACAAAAGGGGCGGGAAAGCGGGAAACTAGCAATCCTAATTTTTGGAAAGTGAGGGAATATTGGTATCCAATCAAACCTAATACTAACCCTTACCCCAACCCCAACCTTCCATGAATTAGTGTTTTTTGATTCTCGCGTTCCCGTCTTCCGTAAATTAGCTATGTCCGATGAATTGGCTAAAACAGAGCAATTTTCGACATGTAGGCAGATAATCGGTAAAAATCCACTGTTTTGACTCATGGCTATAGACACTGCTCATGGCTCTTTTAATAATAACTCTCACTAATCACGGATCAGCACTTCTCTTACAGCAGGGTTAGGGGAGAGGGGAAGGGTTAGGGAATAATATTTTGATATTGATAGATTGAATTTTTATTTTTCATCATTTTAAAATATACAATTTTTGCTCCCATTTGCCGTTTTTTTCGGCAACGCTTACAACATAGTTGTCAACCAACGCTTCAGTGCTGTTGCTATGAGCAGGATAAGGAGCACATCCAGAGAAGATGACCAAAAAATGAAATCGTTTTGATAAATTTTCGGTTAAAAAAAATATTTCAAGATACCCATCTCACCTGCAAGTTGTCTTCCCTACGCCTCCTTTTCCTCCAACGAAAATCCATTTTAACGTTTTCTGTTCCGTGATATTAATTAAAGTTGGATCTAACTGCTCCAAATCATTTTCTGCGTCGTAAAATTTGTCGTCCATTTTATTTAATTTCACCAAATTCACTGATTTTCCGAAAATGAAACCATGAAACACGTATATATATTGGGAATCAGTCAACTGTAAAATTGATCATTCAACCGTAACGAAATTTAGATACTGAAATGATTCGAAAACATTCAGATAGATAGAATTTTTCGTCATTTTAAAATACAAAATTCTGAAAACAGCGGTCAGTATAGGAAATATGGCATGTCACTAAAACCAACTGAATGGTTTATGACATTGCAAGATGCAATGTAGTGACAACCATGACTATTGATTACAAAAAACGGGAAGAGTAGGCAAATAAAACCCCGCGTCGGGGAGAAAAGAAATCCCACTCACAATTTCGGGAAGACCGCATTAAAAAAATAAGGTTAATGAATTAAATAAAAAGCCAAGTTAAAAAAAGGTATATATATTTAGATGTGGAAGGGGATCAAAGGTAATATATGTAATAACGTCGTATTTAAATTGATGTGGGACTGAGTTGGAATTGAAGGATGTGTGTCATCATGCAATCTCCATTAATCTTAAAAATAAAACTTCAGGCATTTAGCTTGGCATTATGACAGAAAAAGTCATTTCCGTGCATGATCGGATCTAGAGGGGGCAGAGGGGGAATTCTTGGGATACATTCTATAGGTAAATATCACTTTAAATATGTGAAATCTGAATGTTGAAATAATATCTGAATGTCTAATATAATATTTTAAAGAAAAAACGAAGATACATGGCGACTAGAAACAATATATATAATGAAAAATTGAACTTTCTTTTTGCAATTTGCCCTTTTTTCATACTTTGTTTACATTCATACCTATGTATCTGTGAACGTGCAGCATTACAAGGCGTATAAGGCATACAGTTTTTATTGTAAAAAAAAGGCAGCTAGCGTAGGGCTACCATACCATACGCCCGAAAAATGTTCGAGAAATAAAAATGTTCTATAGAAAATGACTCGTAATGACTCTAGTCAATGACTCGGCTTGAATCAGACTCGAGTCGCATTTTGGTGTCACTCGACTCGACTCAAGTCTTGACCGGTGAGAGACTCGACTTGACTCGAGCCTTGAAACAAACTGACTAGAGTAAATAGAGACTCGAGTCACACAATAGAGAGATTAACCTATTATTTAGCAGGTTGAAACACGATGTCGGTTGCTTTGCTTTTGCATTCTTTTAATTTTGGTGAAATACCCCATGACTTGAAATTGACTCGACCATTTTTGTGACTCGGACTCGACTCGACTGTGGTGACTTGGTCCCATCAAAATCATACCCGAAAATTTTCACTGAAAACTTGTTCAATTTCTAACATTTCTTATAGTGCACAGAGGGAAACCGCCAAGCACTGTCGAGGAGTTCAGCGCCCTCAGTCACTTACTCACATCTCGGATCAGGGTTCACCAGTCGAGTGAAGTGATTATCACACGTGCGGAGTGCCGAAAACATGTGCACGTGCGGAGTGCCGAAAACATGTGCTGCCGGAATCGAACCCAGAACCTCAGTGAGCATAGATGACTAGCCGGCGGTTTTATCCACTCGGCCACCAGACAACCTATATATCAATGCATTGCATCGCATTTCCCAATGTCATTTCTGTATTTTACCACTGTTAGAATTCATGCTGTGAAGTAAATCAAAATCTATTCTTTTTTAACGTTTTAGATTACGAGGTCTTCCACTTTGTTCCTGTCAACCGCAATTATTTTAAAAAACAACAATTTGGAAGCGGAATTTTATTCCATTATTACATCACAATTTTACAGTCAAAAACAAAGGCTACTCAATTTCAAACCACTCAATTATTCTGCTTCAACCGAACATTATTCAAACAAATGGCTCGAGCTCAGATGTATGGTTGAAAAATATAACAAATAAAAAGGAAATGCAGTTATAGAGTTAAAATACTAAACAGTAACAACAACGAAAAATCCCGAAATTGTGCTTTTTCCGTTATTTTCCGCATTTTTTTACATCTCCCAGTAAAGCAGGACATACAAAAATATCCAAATGTAATTCCAGCCTGAAATAATGAAATGCAAGTCACGGTAGCTACACGTCACACAACTAAAAGTTTTATTTCATAAGATTGTATTAGATATTGACATCTTGCCACCTTCTGGTTGATCAAGTTATTTAATTTTTTGTCTGGAAGAAGCTAGATGTTATGAATTGTGAGCAAACAATGCTGTTTTATCTTATTTCTTGTTTGTTCATCCTTGTGGCTAACGTTACATCAGGAGCAAAGCAGAGCCAGAAAGGGGATGGATCGTTTGCTGCATTTTCATTTTAGACATATTTACTACAAACAGTGCAAAGACAAATACAAACTAGCAAAAGGAATGTCACCAGCTTTCATTATTCACAAAATTTGAAACTTTTCATAAAAATTCAGTTTTTACAACAAACAGGCAGACAAGAAATTCCAAGATTTTCACTTGAAATCTATATATACAAGGATTAGCAGAGATTGATGCTAATTTGTAGTTTAACATATCTGTTAAAATGCTTCAGAAAGAAAGAATGATGATGAGTGCTGATTGTCGATATTCACAAAATAGGGTCATTTGCCTGAATATCGATATCTTCCACTATGTACATAGTAATTTTGATATTCCCATTGATTGTTTAATCATTATTTCATCACAGAGCAATATGGTCACACTTGGGTGCCCAAGTTAGGCAAATTGCCTTACTCACAGATCTGGTATTACAGGTACCCGGACATTTAGCCAACAGACATTACGCCACAATTGAAAAAAAATAGATCTTAAAGTTAGGGTTATAGTTAGGGTAAAAAAGATTTTTTTTTTCATGTTGGCAAAATGTCCCTCTGTTATAACATCACAAACGATGGCGAAATGTCGGTTGGTTAAATGTCCGGTATTTGGTTCGAACAGATCATATTATATTCGTTTAATGTAAATTAAACAAAATAAATTCATTTCTCTAAATTATTATGAATGCTAATTCGCATTCTTCCGCAATTATAACTAAGGTGACAAGAGTAGCTGGAAGATTATCGTTTGAAATACTTCAATCTCGTGTAAATCAGATATGCTGCTGTAAAAGGTTCCTAGGTCTCTATGCCTCAGAATGACTTCTTTTGAAAGTGAAACAGGAACGAAATTATTTGTCTTTTTAACATTAAAACTTTTGGTTTTACAACTCACACTGGAATGGATATAATTACAAAGGAATAGGAATGTTATTGATAATCTCTGTTGAATGAAATCAAGCGATAAAATGACTTTTCTTGAGACAACTTTTAAAGATTTGATTCAAGAAATTTCATTCCAAAGCGATATTTCTCGATTGAATTTTCAAAACTTTCGATTTAGGAATGAACAGTTTGTTTGCAGGCTTTTATTCATTAGTATGAGGTTCAGATAGTATTGGCCTTGGTGTTATCAAAATGACACTGGTTCATACCAGGGGTGCAGAATTGGGAGATGGAATGGATTTAATTATTTAGGAATCCCTGCTGAATGAAACAAAGTGACAAAAATGGTTACATTTTTTTTCTTCATATTTTGTAAGATTTATATATCGAATAGAATCTTTCAATTTCTATAAGATGGTTTGACTCCATGACTATTGAATTCCTTTAATAATTTGTGTTGGTTGTATGGAGCCTGATTGAGATTGGTTTTTCAATTAAATTGAACAGTTTTTCAGCTCCACAGTTGAGTCTAATTCACGCAGAAAAATAATATCAAATTTACCATAAAATACTGAAAATTCCACCCAAATTTTGTCAAATGGCACAACAATTTTATGCACTTTCAA
>JAUELA010010754.1:0-10047 GCA_031471845.1 Boltenia villosa | reverse complement strand
GATTTAATAGTATTTATTAAACAATAGACCTGCTGCCGGGTTTCACAAGTAGTTCCAAATATTTGAAAGACATTTAAGGAACATTTCGAATCTGAAGCAATGAAAAAATAGGCGACTAAAGTCAAGATTTTCGGCAGGTTTTTCGTTGCGGAAAAACTGATTTGGTATGTTCTTTGATTCCTGGGTTATGATCTCATTTCGTCACGAGATTTAATGAATCATACTCATGCAGTGCATAGGCCTATTTTTTCTTGTCAGTAAGAAAAAACAATTCCTAAATAACCCAATGCCATTTGTCATAAAGTAGATCGTTTGTAATGAAGGTGTAGCAGTCTTATATAAATTGATGATAAAAGACTCATTGACTTGGAATTTAGTATTTCGATGCCATGTGGTAGTAGATTATATGCACAGTATGACCAAGAAAAATGATGGGAAGTTATGCTGTGAAGGAACAAGAAAGGGCCATCTCGTCAGTTTTCCCTTCATATAATATATAAGCATTGAAATGAAATTGATAGTATACTATGTATAGTTAAAATATTTAGTAATATCACCTCATTAGGAATATTCAAATTTTAAGATAGCCTGCATCTCCAATGTGATGTAAAATGGTGAGGGGGTGTTGACTTATAGTGTGCATATTGTGTACAATGCACAAATGCGATATAAAATCATATTTACTAGTTTTAGATATATCCTACTATACTTTTGCCATGAAAAGTTAGTACAATCAAGAGATAAAACTGTTGTGCATTATATATATTTAAGGTTGAAGATGTAAATAAATAAATTTGTCCATAAATATGTGCCGGTACTCACACTATTGAGTCATATTGTTTATAAGTATAACGCTAACCATACTAATAGAGGTATTTTTCTTGCTTTCGAAACTACGGTACACAATTTAAGGAGATGAGATACCAATAATAATTAATCAATGTCACACATTATGCAACTTTAATGACTTGACTCTAATCATGATCAAGTTGAACAAATATTTCGGTTGGTGTTGTTTCAGGAAACATTTCGGACTCCTGTTTACTATTGCGATACGTATGACGCAGCCTGCATGCTCTAAGTTCAGCAGGCTCGCACGATAGGCTGCCGCGATTTCTTTCGACATGCGATGGACAGACAAAGAGAAAATTTATTATAAACAAATACAAACGGAAGAACGACGATACCCGGGTGACATAAACAGTACAACACCAACCGGTAGGATTTAACTCTTGAATAAAAAGGCATGAACTAAGTCAGATGGAGTTTTAACAATAAAGTACGACGAGTAACGTAAGACCACGGCCTTGTTCTCCACCACAAGTTCATTTCGCGAAAAAATCCTACTGTATCTTAAGTTCGTGTAGAAAGATGTATGCAACTATTTTTGTTGCGACACGCGGTTGTCTCTAACCATAAATTCAAGTATTTTAATGATACTTGATTAGTAAATGTGGAAGCTAATTGCACGGTTTCAGGAAGATTATGTCGTCCCGTATGGTTTATATTAAAATCATAATATTGTAAGCTTAGACTGTGCAGCACCTATTATTATAAGTTGGACTTATTCCAGTTTGATTTCCGGATTTTGTAGAAGTTGACAAAACCGATATGACCCATATGACGCACTTGGAGTAATTGTTTTAGGTGTATTAATTTGTTTCCCAAGCACGATAATTACAAGTTTTGATTTGCCTGAAAATTCGAGAAACAATAATTGTCTTGATAAATGGCACGATAAATATGACTTAATTACACAAAATATACTTTACCAACGTTAAATACAACGCCATTGAGCCCCTAATGGCAAGCAATCAGCTGGAGCAATTGTAGAAAGTGATAATTTATTCATTTTATTAGTTCATACATTGATGTAACCATAAGGGAGATTATTTTGTTTTGCGTGTACGAAAAATAATGAAATATTTTGTACACAAAGCTGAATGGAAATTATTACAATTAAGAGAAAATTGTTTTCATAATAGGCGTAGGTCATGAGTAACGTACTGTCGATGACCTCAGAGGTTTCACATTGGCATGGGAATCCCGTAAATATAGGAATTCAAATAACATGTGGTTTTTCCAATTACTTACTCGTGACTCTTGACAGGTATTCCAAGTCTTGGACTTGCAATTAAAAGTTACGGTATATTGAGCTCCTATATCTTTGCACCTGGAGATACAGAATGCTATTGGTCCCGGTAAAATTTCAATTTAACTTTCAACAATGATTATTTATTAGTACAATATTAAATAATTCTTAATAAAATAAATATTCTATTTTTCTTTGTTTCGAATAGTTTTAAAATGTATAAAGTCTCAGATCTGTTTTTGTTGGTCTACTGAAACTGTTGAAGACAAAAAAGCGCATGCTGATTAATTAAAATTCTATCTAAAAACGACAATAATTCTGTCAATAAAAATAATGAGAAGTCTCAAGCTTCTTTTTCTCTCCCCCAACCACACTTACATGCGATGAACTTTTGCAATACTCTCACCCTTTACTGAATAACAAAAATTCAATTCAGGACCTATTTTTTGGTGGAAGAGACTCTCGTAGCGTGTATTCTGTTTACGTTTCTTTTGCAGTGCATTCCAACGGATATTCTTGAATTAATAGAAGCGAGTAAGAGGGTAACGGTAGAGTAATATTCCCATCACGTGATAGTGCGTGGGATGACAGAAATGCGTGGGAGGTAACGAATGAGTAGGTTCAAAACACGTGGATCAACCGAAACACAGCAACAAGAAAAATTGATTTTGAATACCAATTCCGAATGGCCAGTCTTATTCGCATAGAAATTTGCGAAAATTATAGCATATATTTGAAAGGATTCTCTACTTAGCCACGCGAGTCCATGTCTTGCTTACTAAAGTATAAAACTAGTGCTACATTGCGTCACCATTACACAATGGGCAAAGAATGTACCGGAATGTAGCGCGCGTATACCGGCTTAACGTTGTGGCAAACTAGTGGGGACTTTGTACAGTGCAAAGGCACAGCATCAAATCTTGCAGTAATTTAAGGGTTAAAGGAATACCTTTCGTGCCAATCCGAAAGTTCCCCTTTCCGAACATTGTGGTTTGTGAACATGCAATTTTATAAGACAAACATGAAGTCATGCCGAATATTGAATAGTAAGGATTTAAAAGTTACTTTTAGTATTTTTCTAATTCAATCCGTCCTCAAACTGAACTCTCACAAAACAATCGTTTAGTAGGTTTAACTCTGAACCCCTTTCTTCTCACCCCAATTACAAGATTCATTGCGTGACTGTCAAACGAACATGTACTCTTTCAAATGAAGAAAGAGTCTTCACCATGAATAAGAGAAAATATTTTGCTTAGCATAAGATGCATTCAACATAATATATTCTGCTCCCTCATTATTTAAAGTTGACAATAGCATCAAAACAAATTTAGATTTCAGAATGGGAACTCCACCATCATGAATGACTATGCATAAGCCGGAAACAATGGCTTTTCTGTGATGTCGTCATATAATGCCAAAGGTCACATGAGTAGAGTATCATAATCTCATGAGCTGGAACCTTAAGTTTCTTGTAGTCAAATTATGTAATTCAACTTAATTTTTGAATTTATTTGAAAAACATATGTAGGCTATTCCTCCTAAACCTATGTATCTGAACTGGGTTGTTTCTGTACTAGGCAAAAAAATCTATGTTTGATTTTTTTTAAAGAAGTAGTTCAATCGATTCTTTTAAATCAAGTTTATTTTCTGCATGAAATGAAAATAACGTTATTTTGCTGATCAACAGCAGTTAGAAAAGATTTTGAAATGAACGAATAAAAATTGTAAATAACACAATAAGCGAGACGATAAAAATTTCGGTTTTCTTAGCATAGAGCAAAAATAAAATTCTACACATCTTGAACGTTGTTTTCACAGCTGCATAAAACACGCAATATATCTTTCACTTGGAACCTAGTTAAGAAACATTTACCAAAACGAAAGTTAGGAATCTCTCAGCAAGTTCAATTTTGTAAACAACATTAAAAGCAAAGAATAATAATATCTGGAATATATGCGATATAATAAATCTTCAATGTAAGAAAAAAGGAAACAAATTACTCAACGTTTTATTCTTGAAACTAGTAAACAAATCAAGAAAAGGCAGTGTTTTTACACCTGGAACATTTCAGCTTTCGTCTGTTACAAAACGGAACATTACACATTGAGAGTTTATATTATGTTGTACGTCGTTGATGGTAGTTGGGATATAGTACGAGGGGTGGAATCGTGCAGGGATGGAGCCAAGTGCCCTGCCTCAATTACAGATGTAGGAGCCGAATGTAAGTACGTCGAGGAAGGTATATTTCTTTGCGAGTCCATCTCTCGCCTTCTAAAATCTTGCATTGCGAAAGAAGTAGGAAAATGCTGGAGGATTGGTTCTGAACGTGTTGGAAGACCCAGATGTGATTGCAAAATAGTGTCAGGTCGGGAGGAACTAACTGTCAGCTTGTTCTTGCCTTTCACTTTTTCATGTGTTTTCCTGTGTCTCTTGCATTCGTCGCTGCGTGCAAATCTCTTCTCACACATGGGACATGGGTATGGCTTTTCACCCGTATGTGTCCTCTTGTGGGTACGGAGATGGTCGCTTCGTGAAAATCGTCGAAAGCATACTTCGCAATGGAAAGGTTTGTCACCTGATAAAAAGAATTTAATTGATTAGACTAAATATTAATCGTAAAACAAATAAGTACGCTATTGAATAAGAAATTAGTTGTATAAATTGAAGATATGGATCATTTCTCTTTTTACCTGTGTGTATTCTTGTGTGGCGATGTAGTTCATCTGTTCTGGAAAATCGTTTCCCACAACCTTCAGTAGAGCAAATATAAGGACGATCATTGGGAGGTGTTTTTGAAGCGTGCGGATTATAGTTGCGTCGAGCTCCCGTCGCACTTCTCTTCAACCCTCGAGGCTCTTTTCTCGGCCGCGAGCTTGGCGCGGGAACGTGGAAATCTTGAAATATTTGGAATGGAACATTCGAATTGGTCGCTTGCATGACTTGCGATGATTCCAAATCTGAAGGAATTATTTCAGGCCTTGCTTGGAGATCAATATATGGTGGGGATCGTGTTTGTTGGGAATGTTGGCTGTGAGTCGAGTTCATCGGGGATGCATAAGTAGGTTCATATCCCTGTGAGGTGTAGTAGCCACTGATACCGGGTGTGTCGATCAAGGATGTGGGTTGGAAAGTTTCTGGGTAAGGTGGAGGTGGTCTCACAGATGTACCGGACTGGCTTGAAACAGGGTAAAATTTGCCCATGGGAAATCCAGAGGATCCAAAGTTACTAGCTGATGGCTGTGAAATCAGCTCAGTAAAAGAATCGCTTCGCGCTGACCTCAATTTTTTCGACATTGGTTCTCCTGAAGCTGATTGATAAGGAGACGAGTGAAACATTCCGTTACCACTGAAATTGTCTTGATTCTGACCAAGTGAAAAAACGTTTTGTTGCTGATGAAAGCCATGTTGCTGTTGAATGTAGTTATCATTTTGCTGACCTAGCTGTTGCTGATAGGGTAACTGCTGTTGCTGTTGCAGAAACTGAGAATTAATCGTTGTGCTGGTTGAGTTTGAGTCTGGAATAAAACTGACATACACCTTTGCTTCACCAACCAAACAGTATGGATTCTGTTGTTGTGGAATATCCAAGTTCTCTTGTTTTGGGATTTGTGGGGTTGGTTTTATCACATCTGTAGTACGCTGAATACAACTGGATAACTGATGACAAGCAGCAGGACTGTTGGAAGAAGTATCGGCGCCTGTATTTGAAAGGCTTTCAATTCGATATGGATCGTATGCAGGTGGGGTATTAGTACCCATCTCATGAGGAGAAACAATCTCTCTCTTTACCTGATCCATGAGGATGCTTGATTCCATTCGTCGGCTTGGCAACATACAGCTATCATTCCTGTAATGATCATCTTTTAAAAGTTGAGAATCTTTCTGAATGGATGATGCAAAGGGTGATGACATATACTGCTGAGACTGATCCTGGTACATGGAATGCTGGCTTAGGGTGGAAGAATGTGAAATCACAGAAGCTGGTCGAGCGACGCAAGATGTCAAGGCCACCATGTCGGTCGAAGAGTGATTTTCAAGACCTGCCGGTGAGGACACGGTTGAATGCAGCGGCTCATGGCTGGATCCGTATGGAGATATTTGCGGGTGTGAAAACTGGTTAGAAGAGAATTGATGCCCCGGTGAAATCGGTGAAGTTGGGGGGCCTCCGCATGACGCGGAAGCATTCGGACTTCCGGCCGAAGGAGATGAGCAGGCTGACGCTGTAGGTGAGCTCTGGTGTGTTAGAGCGCTGTATGGCTGGTGAGATTTAGTGCCCAATGATCCTCCGAATGAATGGACAGAAGCATCCCGCGATACAATGGCATTTACTCCAATGTAACTTTCCGGTGAAGAGTTGGTATGGGGCACTCCAGTTAGGGTTCGAGAAATAAACTCTTGTGGAGGAAGGCATTGTACAGATGATGCATACATTTCACTGATTTCTGAAAAATACATAAAAAATAAATTTAATTACAAAATGTTCATGTTTTATGAAATACAATATAAAATAAATGAAACACAAAATATTGAATCATATTCTGTATCAGAGCCTAATCAGTGCCTAACTTAATATAGATTGCTCTCAGAGTAGCCGAACATAAGCTGCTTCACCAAACGAGCTAAATTATTTTATGAGTTGTACAGAGGTGAAAATTCTGTTTTATACCGCTAGTTCGTGTTCTGTCGCCGCTACTGAATTAAGTTTAGTTTAATTTCGGAATCCCACGTATTTATATGTCATTGTTTACGCGAAAAAATTAGGAAACGAATTGATACTTATAACACCAGCAACATAAAGCTTTTTTTCAAGAAAAAGAGGCTGCAGGCTAAATTTCATTTAAATTACAGTACTCTCGGATATTCTCACAATTAACATTGGAATTACAAGATCACGCGAGAGTCTACTTAAAGCAACATTCGTACATTTTATTTGACAATAATTAACCACAATTGTGGGATTAGAGAAGGTAATAAGGTGAAAGTCAACATCATGACAATATAAATTATTTGTTCTTGCGTTCCTCAATACCACAAAACGGTTTAAAACATTTAATTTACTCGTTTTTCACGTTTAATGATCTCTACTTGTAAGTAAACTACAAACTTCGTTGCTATGGGTTTTCCGTCACTCTGGACAATTCGCCATTTTGCGTCTAGACTTTACGTACGATTCGAAACCTTGACTTAATTTGTCCATAATTTTATCGTGACAATAACTGGAATTACACCCTTATTACACAAAAATTATCAAAACAAACACTGTAATTAAACTTTCAGCATTTTACATTGCGGCAATACTTGAAATTATACAATTAGGCAAAATCGAATTTCTCTGGACAAAATGGCGGATTTGTACACGAGGCGGCCTCACTGAAGTACGCCTCTCATGCACTGCTCAAAATAGCAAGATCATTTATTCCCGTATGAAATATGTCAAAGTAATTCTGCGGTGTTTTGATTTTTATGTAAATGTGTGAAAATTTGACAAACAAATCGTTAAAACTTCAATGACATATCGGAATACTCTATTCTCAGGGCGCTTATACAACAGTCAAACATGGACGCCATATTTGATATTATCTCAATAAAATTCTCAAATGTTAAAGAAGTGGTGGGAGTTTAACACTTCCCATATAATACCGACTACGTGCAAATATAATATGACGTAACTTGCAAAAGGCAATCATTCCCACCGGTATATTCAAAGTAGTTTTCACGCTTAAGTTCTATGGGATAAAATGGCTTGAACGAGCTGTCACATGTCACACTGTCGCCTATACATGGGGTAATGAGCAATCGATGAGATTTGACTATTTCCGGCCACAGGGAGAAACTTGGTCTTTGCCAAATCTTCTCGCTTTCAAATTCTATTTAAGCCTCGATAAATCGGAGTTGAAATTCATAGTTTTCACACACTTCAATCGTTTTCATTTGCCAAAATACAAGATCATTAGCTTACCATTTGTTGTTGTTACAGCGGTCGTATTCTGCTGTTCTACCGCAGTAATATTCCCAGGGCAAGTTGTCGTCTGCGTAAATCCAACTTGGCAATCAGTAGTTGATGAGTTACCAACCACGGTGGTTTGGAATGAGGCAGCCAGTGCGCTCAATTCCTGACTATTGTTGTTATTGCTATTTGAATTGTTTTCGGAAACGTTTCCACACACAGGGGAATCGTACTTGTTTGGATAAAATGAATCTTTGGAGTAACTTTTTTCACAAATTTCCAAGTCTTCATCCGAAATAATATCTTCTTCGCCCACAGGCGTGTAAGGACTGTCATCCACTAAAGACACGGGGGACAACTGGTGGAAGCTTTCTGGTTCAGAACCAAGTCTGAGGTAGTCTTCCAGTCGAAGTATTTGTTTTTCAGCGCTAAACTCTTTATCCACCGGGCTTGATGGAGAAGTTGACAAACCACCTCCGCTCATGCAGTGTGCAGACTGATAGAATGTAGGCGATGGACTGCTTACTGTTGTGTAAACTGTGCTCTCTTGCAATTCTTCTCCGCCCACCATACAGGAAGACTTCTTTCTCTCCGTTTTTTCTTTAATTTCTGTTTCTTTCTTCTCCAGGGAAGGATCTGCCAAAGCAGGTGACGTTTTGATACCTGTGGGCGATGAGGAAACTACTGTTTTTATATTAAAGCTGGTGTTTTGATTATTTTCCAACGTTTCCTGGCAGTTTTTGACGCTTGGTCTTTTTTCGAAGTTGGTGTCAATGCAACAACCTGTTCCTAAAGTATCTGTATTATCTGTACAGCAGTGCACTGGGAAAGGAAGTGTTTCCCCAAACGGAATATGGGAACTGAAAGATTCTTCGACCAATTCTCCGTAGTCGCGCACGCGAGAGTCCTGGTCGTTAGGAGAATCGCATTTCTGAGACAGCGTGAAAAGCGGGAGACTCTCTTCAACCGGCGTCGTAGCTATGGTGAATCTTATCGTGCTGTTCGAACTTATTTTGCGTTCTGAAATTCTGTTTTTATTCAAGTTTGGGTCTGGCATCGATGTTCTACTATGATTCGTCGAGTAGCACCAAAAGTTGTCTAACTCCAATACTTGGTCCACCTTACTCTTGACCCTCCCTTCGGATGCCAGCGTGTCTAACAGTTGCTTCAACATAGGTACAGAATTTCTGAAAATATATCCTTTTACTAATTGAATTACGAAGAATCACCTGTCTATGAATCACTGACAATGCTTATTCATCGGTGAGTAATTTTCAAGTTTGTATGACTGTTGCAAGTGCATTCAATATCTTCTATCTAACGAGAATGCATACAATCGTATTTCCTTTACCTTCCGTAAGCGAGCGACATCTCAGCATGAATGAGCTGCGAATCATTCCGATACGATAATATATTCTCTTTCGTCCATTCGGTCTCATCGATCCGTGACGTCAGGCAAGACAAACGAAACTTTATATCGTCGTTTTTCTTAATTTCCTGCCAGTAAAATAAGACAAATTTGGTATCATATCAGAGAGAATTTGATACCGATTTAGAATATATATTAAACTTCTCATTATTCTCTAGTATCAACGAGAAATTGGCATAAATACCTTTTAATACGATTTTCTCCATAACACCTGAGAAAGGAGAGCATCTCCCATAAAAGGTAAACTGGGTTTCCATTCTCCTAAAGTCGTCCGCTCCTTTGTTGCGAACATCACCAAATATGGTTATGTAAGAGCGTAAAAGTTCTTTACTCCTTACCCAAATCCAGTTTCAGATCCCGTCGGATAAGATCGTAAGTTCTCGGAATGGGGGTTTTCCTCACATGAGAGAAACGAGAAAGAAAGGGAATGCGAATGACCGTGAGTAAACCACGTGTTTCGTAAGGAAACTTATTTCAGAAGGTGTACGAAATGAACTTGGGAATTTCTTTGCAATAAATTAGTCGTAATATGCATATTTCTTTTGGGGAATTTGATGGGACATTTTCATTTGTTAGTT
>JAUELA010010643.1:0-11949 GCA_031471845.1 Boltenia villosa | reverse complement strand
GACAGCTCGTTATATCTAAAGGTGTTGAGGTTTTACTAGATATAGTTGCCCTGCTGCTTGATAACGACTGAATAACGAGTAGAGTCTTATTTTGGCCCGTGAAATGGAATAGATTTCCATAAAATTCCCAGAGGTTACATTTAAAACCAAATTGTAACTTCCAGTCGTATATGGAAGTGACAGAAAAATTACGACATGCAAAGATACAATAAACAAACAAATAATATCAACCCTCATACGAATATATAGAGCAGAGCGCCTCAACCGGTGGGCGGGTGAGGGTGGGCCGCGAAGCAGGTCAACTGTTACAGTATAAAAAGCAAATATCTTTATCAACGCGTGTTGAGTATCATTGAGTAACATTTTATCAGTAAATTGAATGTGTTGTTAATATTTTATTTCTTTCTCACAAATATATTTGAATTTTTTGCATTGTCATTTTACAAAAATATCTTATAGTGGGCCTCGAAAATAAAATGTCAGTAAAAGTTGGGCCGCGAGTGTAAAAAGGTTGAGAAGCACTGATATAGAGGGATTACTGGCTGAAAGTATATACTATCCATACGTACTATAAACCCTATGAGGTGACAGGTTGAGGCCAAGGAGTTGATTTATTGACTTGTTGTCGTCCCTGACAATTTCTAAATGATCAAAATAAGATCGAGTTCAAATATTTCTTACTCGTCCCATTCCTAATATTCAACGCAGTTGTTCGTTTTCATTGACAGCTCTTTGAATCTAAAGGCGAAATAAAACTGTTGAGGTATAACTCGATATGATTGCCATGCTGCTTCATAACGACTGAAAAATGTGTAGAGCCCTATTTTTTCCCGTGATATGGAATCGGTTTCCATATGATTCCCAAGGTTACATTTAAACCAAATTGTACATTCCTGTGATATGTAGAAGCAACATAAAAATGACGACATGCAAAGATATAATAAACAAACAAAGAATGTCAACCCTCATACCAACATATACAGCGGGATTACTGGCCAAAATCATACACTATTCATACGTTTTTAAACCCTTAAAGCTGAAATACACGCACGCAGCAAACTCAATCGTTTTTGGTTTGTTTTGATATATCCGCGCGACTACGTCAAAACAAACCAAAAACGCGTGAGTTTGGTGCGTGCGTGTATTTCAGCCTTATGAGGTGGCAGGTTGAGGTCAAGGACTTGATTTATTGACTTGATGTCGTCTCTGACAATTTCTAAATGATCAAAATAAGATCTGCCGCCAGTAATTTCTCAGTAACGAATAATGTTTTATGTTTAATCTATATTTGCCCACTTGGCAATACAATCAGATCAAAGCTTTATGAGATTGAAATGTTGAACTAGAACCGCATGAAAGTCGCTAATTACCGGTAGCAAGCAAGCAAAGTTGAGATTATGCGAATACAGGATTATCAATATTTGCCTAACACCTGCTCGCCTTCATCTGCTTGCGACTATACTATTGTTACAGCTGTGTTATGAACTGATAAGAAAACTTCAAAAGAAATTGGCCTATCACAAGACCACTTACTTTTCGTGATGTCATATACCTTTATTTGGTATTGTATTTGTGACGTGGCAAATACTTGGGAACGACGATTACGATAGCTTTGTTTGACGTTAAATGTGACGTCATTATTGGAGAAGTCATTCTTTTATGTACCCCCCAAATGTTCAGATTATTCGTGTATCATAGTGATATGAATTCGTTAGACCAAGGGTTTTTAAACTGGATTCTACGGACCCCCAGTGGTCCGCAAAGCATATGTAGGGGGTCCTCGAGAGCATTCTGAAAATATTCATTAACAGTACATGGTTTTAACATTAACACCTAGTGATTTTCGAATTAAGCACTAATACAGTTCCTAACTTGACATTGCAGGAACCATAACAGCAAAAATGTGTCCTTTAATTATGATGCAGTTTGTCATGTGGCGTCATCTAATAAAAGGCCGCTATTGCTCTTTGCAGGAGCCCCTAAAAGGTCGCGCCAGCCCTTGTCTACCTGTTATGTTGATTAAATTTTGTGTGATAGATTTTACTTTTTAAATGCCAGGGTTCCGCGAGGTACATCTTAAGAAAATGGACGGTCCGCGGCCTAAAAAGTTTGGGAACACCTGCGTTAGACGAAAACTATGCGCTCAATCTCATAGAAGATTCAAAATACTGATGCTTATCACACGATTTCCAAGTATACCATCATCTGTATCAGTTTTTCTGACGCCTTGGGGTAAGTACAACTCACAAATTGAAATGACATTTCTGTGAGAGACGTTCGAAGACGATAAGTCTGTCTGCACATAAATACATTAGTTAAATGAGTGACAGTCGTCTATAGTGTATAAGCTTCAAATTTATAACTATTCCAACGGGACGTTTAACAAACAAAGAACGACCTGAAAACGTCAGCAACAGAGTTGATCTGTATAACATCATATACACAAACGTACAAGACTAAAGGTGGCAAAAATGTATTACCGTATTTTCGCGCATATAAGACGCGTCTTATACAACATTTTACTCATCCCGCTGCCCGGTTGCGTCTTATATTCGTGGGCGTCTTATCCAATTAATTTTTTACAATTTCTCACCAGAACGATCATTACGATCGATATTCACGATTTGCATTCGCTATTTTTCTCTATAATTTTATCCTGCCAACCTTACTACGCACATGTGGTATGTACTTTCGAAGTGTGTTATATGCAGTCAATATAGGGTTTGCTCAGTTCGGCAGATGGCGAGACCGTGTGCGTCGTATATTCGTGGGTATCTTATATAAAATATTTTTACACAAATCGTCAAAACCCGCGTCTTATAATTGGGTGCAAGGTGTCAACTCTCCTTAATACATTTGATCGATAACGTAAACTTTATAATACCATTATCAATGGATGGGAATTTAATTGACCGGCATATTTTGTGGCAATCAAACATTGTTAAAATACGGTATCAATTAAAGTAGTGATATTATCTGGCAAGACATCGTTCTTTTTACGATTAAGGATTTAAAAAGCCCGACATGTCCTATACCTATACCCACTTCACCACAGGGTCGACGTCATCACCAGTACTATCTGGTGCCAGCATGACTTCAAAATATACCAAAAGCTTGGTTTAATTCACATCTTGAAAACCATAGGCAGCAAAGAAAATCGTAAAGGATTTTGGTAGATTTTATAGCAAAACGGGGAACGACGTTTACAAGCTAGGGATGGATCGAGTCCGATAAAATTGGACTCGATAGAGTAACGAGTCCTGAAAAAAAGACTCGCCGAGTCTCGAGTCCTCGTCAATGAGGTCATTTGCGCAATCCTTCGTGTAACCTCTGTAATCTTTTGTGACAAAGCGATACTCTGGGATAGGACCGAGAATCATATAATTATTAGGCCTCAACAGTACTTTTGAAAAAAGCGAGTCTTTCACAGCACTCGATCGAGTCCGAGTCTTTGAAAAAAAACCAAGACTCGGACTCGTTCTGTCCCATCCCTAATACAAGCTAGCTACACCTACCTTACAACATTATTTTGATTCCCTGTCGTCGATTGCAATCATTACGTTAATTTTTTTCAACAGAATTACCGTAGGCAAAAATTAATTGCTATATATACTACATGTCCAGTGTATATAGATATGTAATACTGAGCTGTACATACACCCCCTCATCATATTAATATAATGTCACCCAACGATTTCGAAATTATGAATCCGCATAACGCGCGAACGTGGTATATCGGGTTTTTGTCGTTATAAAGAGGCTTCCTATTAGTTTTCACACAAACCACAGAGTTCTGGCATGAAAGGTATTAAGTTGATTCATAATCTCAATACAAGGTAGATACTTGAACTTTTAACAGGTATGTCGGATTATGTCTAGTTGTCATTGAAAACGATTAAGATTAATGTAGTCTACAGTTGCGATCGAACTACCGCGAACTACCGCTAGTGATATCATTTAAATTCCATCAAACTCATTAATGAGATGCCTGAACTTTTAGTAATCTTGAGTGTACCACGACAAGCACAGCAATCACGAAAGTTCAATACACCACACTTGTGTGTTTCAAGCATCACAGCTTCAATGTAAAAACAAAAAATGTGATTTAATGCTGACAATAGTTTGTGATGTCACACTAGTTGCGACCAAACAAATTTTCTGCCGGAAGCTGGTCAACTGAACAGTTTTTAACTCCACTTAAACTCTAACCATTCGTTTTCCGCTGAAAAACAATTGCTATTTGTAACGTGACAGAGAAATATGGAATAGAAGAATTTATTATTGCTGGTTAGATGGGGCGATCGACCAGAAAACCTTCATTGATCGATCTGTTGGCCACCCCTGAAATACACTTATACAGTATACAGTATAAGTTATACTTGTGTTGCTTCAAGTCATAATTATATAAAGTGTATACCCAGACTGTGTTTATTTTACTTTACATTCATTTAATGTCTGTCACACACCTTTCAACCTCTCGACGTGAAAAACTGTATTCTGAAAAGTATAAAACGATATAAACCGTATAAGACCATCCAACCTTTAACCTCTCGGGCCGCATAAAAAAATCGAAGACGCGGGCCGCATCAAAACGCTCAAAAGCAGTGATTATGGGTGTATTGTGCTTTATACGAGTTTACTACACAAAATATAGTTCAAACATGTTTTCAATGAGATACTAGACTTTGAATCGTAGTCGCTATTTTTTTTTTCTTTTGCGGGTGATATTCTGTATCAGCCCTTATTAGACTTTCTCAATGTTCGTCTGTCAAAGAGCTTCGTTTTTTTACCGCGCATGCGGCCCACGGGCCTCGTGTTGGAAGGCACTGGTATAAGATGTAATCCACATTACAAATTCGATTTGTGGCAACAAAGATTTCTAGGATTTCTACATTTAATACACGTCTTTCATACATATAGTCTATTACTCACCGGAATTATGGACAGTATGTCAGTCAATAAGGGCTCTTTATATGATAGACAAATCCAAATCGAAGAGTTCGAGTTTTTATTTCGACACAATTTTGTTAATTTGTATAGAAGGCTTGAAATCACTTGAAATCATGATTCTCGAATATTATGACGCAATAGTCATCATCGCGAATAGTTCGATTGATTGGTTGAATCATAGTTTCAATAGTTACGTCATACAAGAAAATCTAGTCTCTCAAATATCGCATCCCGTCAAAATGGTGATATTAACGCGGGAAAATGCAACCGGAAATGACGTGAAAGCTATGTATATAGTATTGTAATTGTAACCAACTATTTTCATCTGAATTCTTCAGCATATGAATTGGATTTGGAGTAAGAGTTCTCCTAAAAAAATATCTTCAAACCACTTTCAACATACAACTTACTATTTGGATTCTGAACATAATGTAATACATAATTCATCACATTAAAATATCAACACACCTTAGTCTGAAATTCGTCTTCGATTTCCGTTTCTCTGATTTTAGTATCGCCGGCACAAACCAAAGCATAACTCCTTATGGGCTTAACATACCATACGCTTTTATCCTATCTATTGAATTTTAATTAAATACTTCCAAGGCCAGATGAGAACATAAACATTCCTAATGCTTTCATTTATAAAGTGCATTACTTCTAAAAACATATTTACTGTACACAAGACACACCCTGCGACCCACTCTTAAGCTGTCTGGGGCCTTGACGGGTGGGTATTGAATAAAAAAGGCGCTGTACCCACACACCCTACTGGCTCATCTAAAACCCTTCAGCATGAATAGCATAACTGTCGCTTTCTCTCGTTGAAAGCTTGTTTTTGACCGATCAAGTCTCTTTCCGTAACCGACCTGTCTCTCACACGGCTGTATTCCAAATATATCCATTCAATCTATGCTTGTTTGGCATTCAAGGCTTTTTAATGGTTTTTGGTCCGTCTGACTCAATTTTAAAGGTCTCACCACTTCCACTTTCTGAGTGAAACAACATTTAACATCGATGAACGATGAAATACGAGGCAGACTGCGCATACTATAATCTGGCGGAACAATCAAGATCGGATCGACTGCTTTGAAGGCATCTTATTGTGTTCTAAGTTGTTTTTGTACTTGATAATATCCGGCGCTAAATGCCAAGTAAAAGGTATTTCTGAAATTATTCGAATAACCTCACTTGTTTACGACTTGCATAGGTATTTCAGGAATGAAAAATAACTTCAACTTGCTTACGACTTTCAGAAATGAAAAAGTTATACCTATTAAACTTTTGAAGGTAAAAAATAGATTTCAAAATCTAAAATTCGTATAACGACCTAGAAAATCTTAATAATATTATATGAAGGCGATCTATGAGGTCAAAACTTAGAATCTAACCTTTCAAACTTTTGAAGGTAAAAAAATGATATATTTCAAAATGTAAAGGCGTATAACGACCGAGAAAATCTTAATAATATTGTATGAAGGTGATCTACCAGGTCGAACTTTTACACTAACAAATGCTATAAATTTGTTATGTAATATGAACAAGGCGACAAATATAGTTTTATTACGTGCCAATCCAACCGTGAAGGCTGGAATACACGTACGCGTAAACGCACGCGTTTTTTAGTTTGTTTCATTGCAACCGCGCGTAATTCGATTCCATACGTATCCGCGCGGCTGTAATGAAACAAACCAAAAAACGCGTACGTTTACCGCGTACGTGTATTCCAGCCTTAACTCTTTAAAAGTCTTCTAACCCTTACTGGGATAATATAGTATTTTCCCCAGTTCGTGGTACGAAAGATCTCTGATTAGGCTCAACATTGGGATTGTCAGGTGATCAAGAAGTTTATTTAGCGATTTTCACTTCCAAGACTGATAGAATATGTAACTTGAAAAAATATTAGGCAAAACTCCATATTCTTAGGAAAAACGCTATATTTATTATTTGGTGATTAAACATTTCAGGTGGGAACATTAATTGAAATTTTCAAATTTAGCAAAAAATTTTAACAAATTAGGAGGCAGCTACCTAGTTCAATGAGTGACTGAAAAAGTTACACTTTATAGTCACAAAATGAAAAAAAAGGTTAAGGTTGGGAGGTTAGCTTTGGTGTCAGAAGGTTAGGGTGTTAGTTTTAGGAGGTTAGGATTGTGGATTTTTATCTGTGACTTTTTTTCCTGATTTTTTTTCCTACGACCGTTCAAGAAGGCGGGTCCAAGTTTCAGAAAATTAAAGATCATTTTTCTTGTAAAAGTTCGAATGCATAAATTCAATATTATTGAGAGTCAAAATGATTGAAATGATGAGATACCAACTGTGCAACCGAAATGATAGTGAAGTGCGAAATATTTAGCATATTTCGTGCATGTTAAGTTGTCTATAGACTATAGCTATAGACTATAGCTATTTCCAACTATTTGCAAGCCATCTGGCCGCAGATTAGCTTAACATGTAACAAGTTAAAGATAAAATTTGTGCACGATCATGACAGTGTTGATAGCAATGACAGACGCTGTTCCTGGTTGTCTAGGAGAAAAACTATGCAATATTCCGGATTCTCAGCCTTTGGGAAATCTCCCTTAGTGCAGTGGTTCTCAACCTTTCATGGTCCGTGGCCCCCCCTACCCAGATCCTCAACACCTCCGTGGCCCCCTGTCGTCAAAAAATGCAATACGCAATGGCGTTATCCGGCACGAAAGAGGTACACATAGCCTACTTGTGGCCCCCCGGCGAAGGTCTCGTGGCCCCCGGTTGAGAACCACTGCCTTAGTGGATTAGATTTCTCTTACACATTCACGAATAACGTAAAGTGCTCTGGAGAGATGCGTTTCTTTTACTTTAACGGTATCCTTGTTCAGAGTAACCTATCATAATCGACCTGACTTAGTTTCACTCACGACGACATGATGTCGGCAACTAAATGACGTCAGCAACTGATGACGTCAGCCAGGGATTGAACTCTCGGTTTTGGGGGTCAGATTGCTTCAAATCATAAATTATTCAAAATCGAATTGAATCGGTGAAAATTAATGTGGAAAAGTTCGTTAAAATCCTAAGTTTGCGAGTTCGAACATCTCAAATAAATCCGAATTTAAAGTATGTTTTCGTTTGTCGGTATCACTTCCGAAACATCAGTAAAAATACTGAACTTTGGTGGTTAGTGCTTAAAAACTAAAGATATCCGAAATATACGTTTAATGGGTTTGAAGCCAAAATATTTAGAATTTAGGGGTACAGTCGTCATCACTTCCAAGGCCCCTGTAAAGTTGCAATTCGACATGTTTGTGATTTGTAGTGAAAAAAATAGCGAAATCCGGATATAAAAATAGTTTTATTAGGTTGGAATCAAAATTTTAGAATTCAAAGGACATATAGTATATCACTCAACGGAATTATGGACAGCATGTCAGTCAATAAGGTCCCTTCATATGATAGACAATTCCAAGTCAAAGAGTTCGATTTTTTATTTCTACTCAATTTCGTTGATTCACATGGAAGGCTGCAATTACTTGTTGATTTTCGGATAATATGACGGAGAAGTCGTCAGATTTTCTGTTGGTATACATATTCCAATAATGACCTTTCGAGTGCTTCGTTCTCTGCTTTAAAATGGCTTAAAATAGGAATAACAGCCTGGAAACATTCGATGTGCTAACCAACTGACGAGAACAAGACAGATATTTCCACTGATAAAGTTCCCGCACTGACGCACTGCAGATTGTAGATTGTTTTCGACTCTCATTTGACTTCTACCACAATGACTTGCGATAACAAACAAATAGGAATATCCATCCTGTCGTCAATGAAGTAGTACCGTATATAAGACGCATGTTTTGACGATTTGTGTAAAAATATTTTATATAAGACGCACACAATCTAAAAATTGTATTTTATATAGTCATTGAATTTGAAATAAACATCTTAAAACTGTGACAAACAATTTCCCTTCTTTTGTTTTTACTACATATACCAATTTGCACAAAACAAATCCTTGTTCAACTATTTTCATATTCCTGAGCTTCAAATTACCAAGGGTGGATGACGTGAATGGAATGCCGCGATTTAATTGTTTTTCTGCTGTACTTGGTACTGTTTGGGCGAAGGATAGGAGACCTACCGTATTTTCGCGTATATAAGACGCACCCTATTATAAGACGCGGGTTGTGACGATTTGTGTAAAAATATTTCATATAAGACGCCCACGAATATACGACGCACAATGTCTCGCCATCTGCCGAACTGAGCAAGCCCTATATTGATTACATATAACATACCACATGCGAAGTAAGGTTGGTAAAAATGAATAGCGAATGCAAATCGTGAATATTGACCGTGATAATCGCTCTGGTGAGATATTTAATTCACCATTTTTGGTTGTGTCAATATCACACATTTTACCGTTCATTCATGTAAAAAATTAATTGGATAAGACGCCCACGAACATAAGACGCAACCGGGCAGCAGGATGAGTAAATGTTGTGTAAGACGCGACTTATATACACGAAAATACGGTGATTGCCTTGTCCTTAGGATGCCTTGTTAGTATTTCTGCTGTTTCATTTCGAATACAGAGCGAGATTCTTGATCGCAATGATTAAAAAAACTGACCAAGCTTGATTGATTGATAACAGGAATGATTCATTTGGTATCCTGATATTCAGTCAACGGACTTTTAGCCATTATTTGCATGGAGGCATTTTGCAAACGTCAAAAAATTATATCTTAGGGTTAGGGTCAGGGTTATGCTTAGAGCTAGGTACACACAAAGAAACGAAATACAAGATATAACTTTTTTATGTTGGCAAAATGTCCCTCTGCAAATAATGGCTAATAAAACCGGTGGCTAAATGACCCGGACTCGACTTATTCACTTAGGCGCAGAGTTACTCTAAAGCAGGGTGACTAACTTGTGTCTGGTTGCGATAGACTTTTTAAATCTTGCGATCGACTACCATTAAAATTACCCCACTAACCGTGATAGCGAACTTTCGCTAGTGATTCAACTTTCATTTCTTTGACCAACTTCATAATCTGGGGTGGTGCCGACAAGCACAGCTTTAAGCATCACGCAAGTGGGAATCAGTCAAAACAAACTTTTAAAGAATCTATTATTGCAAGTTAGACGGTGCTATCGACCAGAAAACCTGCAACGATCGGCCAGTCGAACGCGATCAACTTGTTGGCCGCCTGGTCTAAAGCAGTACGAAACGGCTATTCTATAATGGTCTATGAAAAAGCCCTCAATAGCTGTCTGTGTTGTTGTGAAGAAAAATAGTAGTTTATGTTATTTTTTGTCCATCTAGACTAGAAATCCTAGGCTAAATCGGAAATGAATATTGAAAATATCGCAGTAACTTGCTCCCGATTATATTCCAAATTAAGATTTTGCTTCCAGTAGTTTTTGCGAATTGAACCAGTCATAGAGCATAAGCATCCCTACTTGCTGTAACTTATGGCATCAGCGGGTTTATTTATTAGGCATTTGGCTTCATTATATTTTCGAAAAAGTAGTCTAAAGTGGCAGCGCATACCGTCTCTAACATCATTAATAAGACCCTAATTGTAAAATCAACACACATCGCTGACACTTAAGGTCGCTCTCTGCGGTGAGTTCAAAACGTGTCTGACGACAGAATCCTCGTCATGGGTCATTGATTCGATAAGAGCAACAGAAAAGTTACCGATGAAAGATGAAAAAGCATTAAATTTATTGAATCCGTCGCTTTTTCAGCCACATTAGGAATCCTAAGTGCATTTCCTTGAATTAAATTATGTTGATTAATTTTCTGAGTTTATTTACTATTTGAAATTACCCATAAATAGCAAAATATAACAAAATTTCTTGAAATTGTTCGAAAAGTTTCTCCTTGAGACCCTATTTCCTCACGCACAGTTGAAAAAACATTCGGGCGATTTTTTTTTTACAATATTTCGCTCCTAATGGACTGGAAATAATTCATTAGTATTGAAACGAAATGAAGATGAAAATTTTCCGCTGGCACTTACATTTTTAAGACGGGTCCACTGGAAGCCTCCTCTCAAGCAAAGATCAGCACTTGGCCCTTTAAGAAACGACGAAATTTGGCGCGAGAGGGATAATTTTGCAAATATCTAAGTGTGACTTGCGTGCTGGCTATTAGTCGTGGATTAGCGCTGGTTTACCCAACAAAGTGCTCTGCAATATAACACAGATGTCAGTGGTATTTCTTGCGACGCTAAATTGAGTTCATTTAGCATGACCCCACACGCGAATTCCTAGACCCCGCCCTGGCACGACTTTCGTCGATTAATCATGAAGCTTATTAAGTCGTTTGTAGGTAGATTGTGAAGGAATTCTTCACAGAACATGGTATTTGAGGACTTTATTACATATTTGGAAAAATGCGGTCCCAGTAAAGACAAAACAATAAGCAATCTGGTCCAATTACCAAAGATATTTTGTTTGAGATATTGGAAAATGAGGCAATATAGTCGCTCCAGTAACATTTGAACACCTGCAAACCCTTCCTCTACAGCAGTGTGGTTCTCAACTACTTTGGACTGATGATACCCTTTGCTTAGCCGGAAATAACAATGTCCCCCATATCATGCACTGAATTATAAAAGGATCTACCGTATTTTCGCGTATATATACGCACCCATATATAAGACGCGGATTTTGACGATTTGTGTAAACATATTTTATATAAGACGCCCACGAACATACGACACATACGGTCTCGCCATCTGCCGAACTGATCAAACCCTATATTGACTGCATTTAACACAGCGTTTATTTTTTCACCGCTTACATGCTCCTGGTTGGGGTTGGCAGAAAAATTAGAGAGAAAAATAGTGAATGCGAATCGTGAATATCGACCGTAATAATCGTTCTGGGGAGAAATTTAATTCACCATTTTTCGTTGTGTCAATATCACATATTTTACCGTTCATTCATGTAAAAAATTTATTGGATAAGACGCCCACGAATATAAGACGCACCCAGGGAGCGGGATG
>JAUELA010010534.1:0-11949 GCA_031471845.1 Boltenia villosa | reverse complement strand
TATGGAGATAAGCTGAAACATATAAAATTCATGTTAATCAGCCCATCTTGGGTTTTTGAGCGCTTTTCAGTTCCTTTATATTGGCTCCCTTTTATTAGTTTGGCCTCTTTCCAAGCAATACCGTATTTTCGCGTATATAAGACGCACCGGTGTATAAGACGCGGTTTTGACGATTTGTGTAAATATATTTTATATAAGACGCAAACGAATATAAGACGCACACGGTCGCCATCTGCTGAACTGCATGTAACACAGCGTTGATTTTTTTATAACATATCCCTGTTCCCTGGCAGGTTACGAAACTGATGACGAGGAAAATGAAGATGATTAGAACAATACATTGATTTTGAATCAAGACAAACAGTATTTTTAATACCAGTTTATTATATTTTGTTCAACCATTCCCATGCCTAATTTTAATTCAGAAAGTCCTACGTTTTGCTCTATTCAATTTTGTAAATTTACAAACCTTTCGGAAAATCTTGAAAAAAAAATTATTATTCAATGTAGTAGCTTCACTCTAGGTCAGGGGTTCCCAACCGGTGGGGAATTCCCCACTTGTGGGGAATTCAGAGGTCTCTGGTGGGGAGACGCACTTGAAAAAAAATTACACACAGTATATACAATGAAAATCTTAATACTCTATAAATATATTGTTGCGCAGAGGTATATACATATTTACAAAGGCGCAACACCGTGATTACGGTTAAGTGGTGGGAGGGGGCTTTAGGTTGTGGGGAATGAAGACTCGGAAGTGGGTAATGAAGAAAAAAAGGTTGGGAAACACTGCTCTAGGTTCATTTGAAAGAGGATGGAAACTACTTGCTAAATGTGGGACAATGTATCTATATAAAAATGATACAATAGAGTCTTCGCTACGCTGTAAAGTCTTCGTGCCATATTTTCTATAGTTTTTACAATAATGACTGAGTCGCTTTGTTTATAAGCCGATTCGCATTGATAGCAATTTTTTATTCCGAGGCACGATAAGCCGAGGCATTGAACCAAATCAGAAATGACATCGGGGGATGTATCCGGCAGAGTTGCGATATATTTTTACGACCAATTACGATTCCCCGTCACACATTTTACAGTTCATTCATGTAAAAATTAATTGGATAAGACGCACCTGCAGAGCGGAATGAGTAAAATGTTGTATAAGACGCGTCATATATACGCAAAAATACGGTAATCATCCCATCTTGGGTTTTGAGCGCTTTCCAGGTCCCCCAAAATGTAATGGCGACCTCTGACGGTGAATAAGGGGTCGTCCATTAATCATGTAAACGAAATATAGGGGGTTTGAAGAAGTTTGACAATTGTTGACATGGGGGAGGGGGAGTTCAAGTTAAATTGACGTCAACAATGTCATTTTCGACGACTCGATTTTTTCATGCATTCGGCGCTAAAGTGTAAAAAAATGTATTAAAATTTATTTGTAGACCTTTAGATTTCCATAATAAGGGGGCAGGGGTGTAACATTTTTGACGTCATTTTATTAGGGGGGTCATTGGAAGTTTGACAGTTGTTGACAAGGGGGAGGGGGTGAAAATTGCCTAAACATTGTTGACATAATTAATGGACGTCCCCTTACCGTATTCGGGATAGAGCTGGTAAATGGTCAATGGTTAATCTTAGCTGTTGAACGCGTTAGTTAACCTAACCAACCGTTCATAAAATTTTAACCAATTTACCCGATAATACATTTAAAACGATAATGTACATCCGTAATGATTAATTGTGACAGTAATGTACTGCCACTGCATGTACCAATCAACGCTAAATATCTTGGTAAGACAAACTCGTCATTTGAGTATCAGTACTGTGTTTAAAAATTTGTTTGTTTCGTCAATTTAGAATAATACAATGAAAAATTAATAATTTGACCGAATCCGAAGTAGTATCCAAATAAATATCACGGTTAAAATATATATCATTAAAAGTATATAATTAACGGTTAACTTGTAAGATTTTGTACTAGTTTTGAACCGTTTTTGAAAATGACGGAAATTAACAGCCCTAATTCTGGAAATAAAAATGTGTTTCATATTGCATGTGATCGGTGACAACAAAAAACTTCTGCAATATGCATATGCACTGGAACATGTCAACTTAATTATTATAAATTTTGTTCATATCTAGGGATCGATCGGGATCAATAGACGAAAAGTTTATATCAGGGGTTCCCAACCAGGGGTGCGAGAAAGCATTTCAGGGGATGCGAGAGAGAGTTAACTTTTCGTTTTTTTCGTATTATATATCAAAATATTATTAAAAAAATACATCTTCTTTATCTTTTAAAAAAAATTGTTACTTTTAGGGGTGCGAGAGCATATTATTTTTTTAAGGGTGTGGAGCATAAGAAAGGTTGGGAACCCCTGGTTTATATGGTTAATTGGGTATTTGTTCCATGTGACGTCATACGGCTGTATTTTGAGACTCTTGGTTGGTAAGATATCCATCAAACCTATCTGATGTTGTTCATGCAAAAATCTGATGTTTTTCAGTCCCAAGCCGCTGGTAGCACTAGACGGCGGTTTTGTTAGCTTCAGGGACGTGACCCGGAAGTTAGATCGCCAATTTTTTTCAATGGATCATGAAGCAACTAACAAACCGTAATTTTACATGTATAATAGGCACCCTCGATTTGTCACCAGAATATACAAAATGGTTGTTTCCATGTAATACGCACCCTTGATTTGATGGAAAAAATGACATTTTCCGTTTAAAATATTTGTTTGCGATTATGAAATTATCAATACTGTCGAAAAATATAATCGGTGAAATAATTTGTTAACATTTTCGGTGCTTCAGGACGTGTATATACGCTTTTTTTACAGTTTGGGTGATTTATGACGTATATATACGTTCATAATAAAATTCCAGTCTATGCGTGCCATAGCCACTTATCAACTAACTATTATGACCACGTAGATGTACGTTCACGTCATCACGGCATGCACAGGTGACGTTCTCTCGTGTAGAAAATAAGATGGCAATGTTGTTGCTGTAGGAAGGAAGTTTAACAGATGAAGTTCAACTTGATATTATAAAACGGTGTACGATAACTTGCCGGTAATCTTTTGAAGAAATTTAAAATTCCTTATACCCATGTATAATACGCATAAAAATTGACTGATTTTGACCGAAAATAATGCGTAATATATCCGGAAAATTATGGTATTCTTTGCCACCTCTAACTAACATACACTAACCGTACATTCTTTTTGTGAACGAAGATTTTTTGATATATATTCATTAGAACAAGGCAGTGTTCGACCATCACTTACATGGTACTATATTCTCTTCATGTATATTAACATGTAGATCTCTGTCAGGTCTCGACTGCTCGTGATCGAAACCAAGAACATGTAGAAGTTCATGTTGGACGATTGCACGAAGAGCACAACTCGGACCTAGATCAACATTTTGTCGTTTCGTTGTTCGACCGACTTTGGATCTAAAAAACAAGCAGTTTTCAGTCATTTCGGAATTCCGAAGATTCGTTAAGTGGATAAATTTTGGAGTCTACACGGCGAAATTAAAGTAAGCTTCGAGTCGATTTCAAATCGAGAGTAATCAAATACATCGATCTGATTGATTCCTTGTGATAAACACCGAGGCAATACGTCAGAAGTATTTTGTAAACAAAGAAATTCTCGTCCTTCATTTCATTCAAAATATTTCACTCAAGATGCGGCATTACAAAACACCGATTACAGCCTTGTTGTTCCGCAGGAGAAAAAAGTTTAATATTGTATTCAATGGGACATGTATTTAGTTAGGACAATCCCAATCCAAACAATACAGTACCTTAAACGACGTTATATTGTCTCGAACTCCCCGATATTTCGCTCTGGTCGCGTTGAACTAAATTTGGTAGAGTGCGAAAGAGGAAGGTAAAATCTCTCAAATTAATCACGCCCCGTGTTGAGTAAACGGGCCTTTAGACTTAAGATTTAGTTTAGCGTTGCGTGATATAGCTCAGGGGTGAGAAAATTTTTTTCTCCGCGTGCCGAGATCTGTGAATCTCTCATGGGCCGCATTCAACAAAAACTATATTTACAAAATGTTATTTCCACACAAAAACGCAATTATTATTCATGCAAATGTGTTTGCGTTTGCAACATGGCTGCGAAATCTCATTGCAGTCTCGTTAAACGCGTTTTTCTGAGCGAAATGTCTGGACCACACAAATTGCGAGGAAGTTTGCGGGCCGCAAAAGGAAACCAAAATATCACAGTGCAAAAAGTGAATACTTTCATCAACGCGTGTCGAGTATTATTGAGCAGCATTTTAACAGTAAATTTAATTTGTTGTTAATTTTATTTATTTCCCACAAATATATTTTATTTTTTTTCCTTGTCATTTTGCCACAAATATCTTATAGTGGGCCTCCGAAAAAATGTCAGTAAAAGTGGGCCGCGAGTTGAAAAAGGTTGAGAAGCACTGATCTAGAGTGAAAGTGATCAATTTGTAATTGTGCAATTACCAGAAAATGTAAATAAATTAATATTTAGGGTTCTACAAGTTATATTGTCAACAAATTCAAACTTCTGGGATCCCCGCACTGATACGACACGAATCATGAACTCAGTCACATCATTCTATGACGAATCTTCTACAATTCAACCTGAATGTCGCAGATGGTTTTCTAGGAAGGGACTTAACTTCGTGTCTAACGAGTTGGATTAATGCAAGGGGTCGGCAAACTACGGCCCCCCGAGGTCGCGGCTTATAAATATTTTTTACCATTGTTTGTACGACTCATATTCGAGGCGTCTTTCGTTGTGGAATAAATATCCATTTGCATGAATAATGATCGCGTTTTTGTGTGGAAATAACATTTAGTAAATTCAGTTTTTGTTGAAAGCGGCCCTCGAGAGATTCACAGATGCTCCATGCGGCCCGCGGGGAAGAAAGTTTGCCCATCTCTGTGTTAATGAATGAGAATTAAATGAAATACTTTTAAACTCAATGAAGGATAGGGGTCGGGGGAGCAAAATGGAGGTCGCCAGTCCAAAGAGAACAATTGATGTACAATCTACAGAGCATACTTACGCGCAATACACACTCGGGACAACGTTGATATAATCTTCTTCATTGGTATGATGAATAAAATCAATACAAGTTCGCTCTGCATATTCTTGCACTACTCCATTCCATACAGCTATCGTTTTTTGATCTGAAACATGAATACAAGTGTTTATAACTCTTTATCCAACGACTTAAAAAGTAAAAGTTTTTATAGATTCACTATCGAATATAAAAAATCCTTGATTTATCAATATGGATCTCTTTGAACTTTTTTGTTAAATTTGTTTGAAACTCTAATGTGGAAATTCCTTTTTTTATCAATATTGAGCTCTTTTGTTGTATCTGTTATAAACCTTATTTATATGTCATTGTCATTTAATGGATCACATTAATATCAATATCTCAGGGTTGTCTGACTCTGATGACCGTATGGTCCTTCGCCAATCCTGTGCCAATGTTGCATTTCACCTTCATTTTTATATTTAAATTTGTATTTTTGTTGTTTTGATTATTTGAAATTTTTTTATGTGGCAAAAAATAAAATATCTTTCTATCTATCTAACCATGGCCGGACATTGTGCCCGATGGACATTTCATTGGGTTAGGGCAGTGGTTCCCAACCTTTTTCTGATCTAGTACCACTTGAAAGTTCCGTACTGTCGCCGCGTACCACATGGTTCCTGAAACCTGGCTTCAGACATCAATTTATTCACTAAGAACACACAAATGAACTAACAACAAATAACATAACTCAATTTAATGTGAGAGCTGCATCTGTTTCTTCCCAACCAGCTTTTCGATGCGGAGCTTAACTTTGTTCACAGCATCGGAATAATAATAACATAAGGCAATAAACATTTTTGTGAAGAATAATCTAAAATGACTAAAATTCACATATGTCCCCGGAAGTGCTCGCTTTCCACCTGTAAGGCTGGTACCACAGGTTGGGAACCGCTGGGTTAGGGTTAGAGTTAATGTCTGTCAGACCAAATGTTCGGGAGTGAACTCTGTTCCCTCGAAGCTATGCGTTCTGCGCGCGCTACAGTTCTGAAGCAGCGCACAAAGGAAATTAAAGAGCGCACATAAACAGTTTACAGTGAAATGAACGTATATAATATTATGATTAAACCCAAAATCTGCCGCACAAACCTCATTTTTGCTTTGACCAGACAAAAAATCTAGCGCATGAAAAAATTAGGGGCAATATTGGTCGTATATTGGACTCATTTCGATTTTCATATTCGGAAGCCATGGATGAATTGTTAACATCCATTTGAGCACTTTTTTGTGTTTATCTATTTAAAAAGCGCAAAAGTGTGTATTTCTGTTTGTCTTAACGGGTCTCTGCCAAACACGGGTCCGACTAATTACGTCACAAGAATGTTTCCGTGGTTTGTCAATAGAACGTGAAAAACAAGAGGTTCATACTTATATTTCGATCCATATTCGAATGCCTTGTATGAATTGTATACTTGACTTGACTCGGCCATGAGATTGAAAAGACTTGACTCGACTCGAGTCTCTAGGCCCATGACTCGGACTCGACTCGATACTCGACTTTGGTGACTTGGTCCCATCTCTGCTAAATGTCCGTTAACTAAATGTCCGGATACCTCGCGCAGTATATGTCAGCTACTCGGATGTAGCATTCATTACTCTCGATTTAAAATACACTAGAGAAAAAAACACGCTCCGGAGTGTTAATTGCTCATTTATACGGCCATTTACGATATTTGCGCGGAAGCTGCCTCCCTTCACGCTGTGCTTGTCATAATGTCATCCAACGTCACAAAAATATTTCTTTGGTTTGTCAATAGGACGTTAAAAACAAGAGTTTCATACTTATATCTCGATCCAGTTCATAGGGAACTTTATATCTCCCATCAATGAATATATTATCCCAAATAGTAGAAGAAGTTGCAAAGAACAATGAGAATGAAGCTTTGTCCTGGTACCCGTACATCTGAAATAGAAAGATGACGTCATAAAACATCTGACAAAAAGTATTTCCTGGTAGTTTAACTGATATTAGCATTGGTCGGTTGCAATACAGAGCCAATGACGGACAAGGTTTGTCCGGTGGCCGAACAGGTAAAGCCGTCGGCTGGTCATCTATGCTCAACTACAGGTTCTGGGTTCTAATCTCGGCTTCACCTGCACATATTTATTCAGCACATACACGATGTTGCACGCATGTTGATCACCTCACTTCAATATATACTTCATTAGATAACTGTTGGGATACGAACTTCGGTTAGACAGTAACTTTAATATCACGCCAGCTTACATCTACTACCAGAAATACATATTTTTCCCTCTTCAATACTTGGTCATATATAACCAATTCATGTGTTTCATTTTGTAGTTGTCTATTATGCTTCGTCTGAAGAAGCTAGATGTTTTAATCTAGCGAAAGCTTACGAAATAAAACTTTCAATTGTGTACGAACAAGACGATGTCTGATAATATATTTGAATTCTATAATTCTTGTTCGAGCATCCTTGTGGCGTACACCACATACGGATCCGCAATTAGAAGGGAAGCATAGAGAAAGGATAAACGGTTTGCAACGCGGCATTTCACGTACTCTTGGAAATTCTAATAATAACACCTGCAAAGCATGATCTAATTCTAATTGCAGATGCGGCGGAAGCGGGAAAGAGGCAAAAATATAAAAATCTTTCCGAAATACATCTTTTTCAACCTCTCGGTTTTGAGACATCTTGTGTGTTCGGGGAGAACTCGAAACGACTTGTGGCTGAAATTGGGAGTCGCATGAGTTTACAGAGCTGAGATCAGTGGGAAACGGGATATCTGAGGCAACGAATAAGCTTGGCAATTGTGCGAGGAAATGCCACTTGTGTCAGAGCTTCATCGAAATTATTGATTTATAACGATCGTATTTAACTTAAATACAATCTTTATAAATATATAATTTAAGTGTATTTCATATTATTATTTTAGGTTAATTATTTTTCCATGTACATTGCACATATTACAACAATAAAGACAACAAAATATATATATATATAAAGGGTTGTAATATGGGAGGAATAAATTTGAACATAATTAATGAGTTAAATGTATGTGGTTTCCTACAATTCATACTACCGCAGGAATTATCTAATTCTAATATAATATTTGCCAAGAGTACGTGAAATGCCGTGCATTGAGAAAGGATCAACGGTTGCTACACGGGACCCACAAAGATAACTGTTGGGATACGAACTTCGGCTAGACAGTGACTTTAATATCACGCCAGCTTACATCTACTACCAGACATACATATTTTTCCCCTCTTCAATACTTGGCCATATATAACCAATTCATGTGTTTCATTTTGCAGTTATCTATTATGCTTTGTCTGAAGAAGCTAGATGTTATAATCTAGCGAAAGTTTACGAAATAAAACTTTTAATTGTGTACGAACAAGACTATGTCTGATATTATATATAATAAAAGAAGTTGTGATATGGGAGGAGTACATTTGAACAGAATTTATGAGGAGTTTATTGTAGGTTGGTTCCTACAACTCATACTACCGCAGGAATTAAATATCTCGTGCTTGTATTACAAGGACGAAGTTGTCTTCGTATTGTCATCTGCTACCTTGAACAGCAAACTAACTAACTACAAGCAGTATTTTGAAAAAATATGCAAATGAAACAAAAAATATAGTTTGTTTTCTACGATGTTTGATTATTGTTGCACATTTGAGGTGTGTTGGTTGCGTAGGGCCGAAGACCTAGATATGTGTGCTGGAATCCCCTCCATTTCTACTATTGAATGCGGTCTCCCCGAAATTGTGAGTGGGATTTCTTTTCTCCCCGTGGGGTTTTATTTGCCTACTTCCCGCACATTTTTCACCTTATCTAAATAATTTTTCTTCTTTTCATATTTTTTGTAATTAATAGTCACGGTTGCCACTACATGTCATAAACCATTCAGTTGGTTTCAGTGACATGCCATATTTTTCTATACTCTTTTCCGAATTTTGTATTTCAAAATGATGAAAAATAAAAAATTCTATTTATCTATCTGTCTAGATATGAGATGTTATGTCGTGAGGAGAAAAAAGGATAATTACTTTGGAATTCAGTAGAAGTTTATTGTAGGTTGTTTACTATAATTGATCAAGGGTTCAGTACAGATCAAAGCATTATTTATTGCATGTATTACAAGTGCATCAGACGCAGTTGTATCTGCGCTGTCATCTGCTACATTGGACAGTAAACTAAATATAAGCAGTTTGTTTTCTATATCAACAAACTAGCATAATTACTTTGGGATTCATTACAGGGTTCTACAACAAATGTTAGAACTAGAATTGTGCGCAAATAAAATAAAACTTCAAGCTGTGTACAAACAAGACAAGAATATTGAAATATTGTGTTATATTGAAATATTGAAGACAATCAATGCTGATTATACAATATATTAATGTGAAGCGCTGCGAACGCTTGATTAAAATTACAAATTTGAGGTGTGTAGGTTGCGTAGGGCCGGAGATATTAGATGTTATGTCGTGAGGGAAAAAATAAAAAAGGGGGAAAAGCAATTACAATAGATTAACAAGCTTGATAGACTTGAAGCTTGACAGCTTGATTACTTACTTCTAACATTTCAGGAAGTTGATCTTCATCGAATTGCAAATCTCCTTGAAATATCCCCGATGAAGCGCAATCACAACTGATTGGACAACCTGTTCTATCGTCAATTCCATACGAGAACGGACAATGAACTTCACACTGAGTTACGTCGAAAGTGCATTTTCGCACTGAAATGTATTAAAATATTAATTAAACAGGGCTTCAACTAGGGGCGGGATGACGGGGAATCTTTTTTTAGCAGCATTTAACTGCTCAAGATATGTTGTGTTTAGTACCTTGCTGAACGGTATAACGCTAACTGATATATATATATATATATATATATGTATATATATATATCGCAATATAAAATATTATTAACAGGGCTCCAACCAGGGGCGGGATGACGGGGAATCTTTCCTTTTTAGTTTTTTTTAGCAGCATTTAACTGGGAAGTCATTTAGGTCAAGTATTTGGGCTAAACTTTTGTCAGGGTCCTGTAATTTAGTACCTTATTGAATGGTATCACGCTAACTGAGATATCTCTTAATAGTGTCATGTATGTGAGAATAAAGAATGCGATAGTAAAGTAATGCCAAGAAAAAATTGTGCTCCTGATAACTTGGGTCCTTTGCGCCACAACCTTACTTCAGCAAGTGACGAAAAGCAGAAACAACAGTTTCGGATTCCTCACTGACAAGCAAACAACCAGCAATAATAATAACAATTTTAACAGCAACAATAATCTCGGATATATCTCATTACCTCAATTACATCCAAGCAAATAATTAATCTGTCAAGGCATAAACAAAAGAAGAGTGTCTATCAACCATGAAAGCCCAGTGTAATAAGCGGTTAATATTTACAAATTTTGAAATAATTTAAGAACCTACTCACATCTGCATGCCTGCATTTTGATTGGATTCATTCCTGGCACAGTCTCTCCATTCGCCATAGCTTGAATGATGTTATCACAGACATTGTCAACAGAGGAATTTGCTGCAAACAACCACACACAGACAATTTATCAACACACGTTGCATTCTAGCTAACGTTAGGAGTTGCATTTAACATTTATGCAGACTCTACGGCCCCGCATATTTATGTAATTTTAAATTTAATTTTACTCTATATATTGTTGGTTTGCATTTAAGACAAATTCTCACCTGAAGCAGCATAAATAATCAGAATAAACGACAGAACCAAGATGGAGATGGCCGCGATAGCAGTTGGAGTTAATTTCTTCGATTTTGGTTTGGGCTTGGACTTCAAGACTGTAACGTTAGAGAAAATATTGAATAAATCGTAAAATGATAATAAAGCTTCCGACTAATTAATAGTACGTGGTATTGGAAGACAACTTTCCTGTATTTATATATGAATACTTTGGGGAACATAATATTTTGCGACTGAAAAGAATGTGAATTCAACTTTTGTTGGTGGTTTTGTCAGGAAATAAGATCCTCATACCGTTGTATTATATTTTAAAGATACTTAAATTCAATACCTCGTTTTCCTGTTCCAGCTGTGGTCCGCTGTTTAGGCACTTTTCTTTGTATTTGTTGGCGCCTTTGTGGTTTATTTTTCGCCATTTTACAATATTATAGAACTACCGTTAAACAAATTTATTATGCACTACCGGTACTTGTCTCTGATATGACACGCATGAGTGATAAATATTAGTACGTCATATATAAAAAATCACTCATGCATATAAATATTGAAGACAGAAATATTTGACTGAAAAACTTTGTTTTGCAACTAATATTAAAATGCGGAGCGTTGTGCGGTTCCTGCTGCAATGAAAGAAACATATATAGCCAATAATTTTTCACCTTTTAGGACTTTACAATGAAGCAATGAAATACATTTCCGTGAATGATTTCCTCAATTCACATCCATTATGTCACTTTTAATGAAAATGTTGTCAAAATGAATTTTCGTGTGACGTCATACTTGTCTTATGAGCGACGTAATGCAGTGTTTTAACGGTGTCCGGACATTTGGCCAATGGACATTTAGCCAATATTTGCAGGGGTGGACATTTATTCAACATTCAAAAAATTATACCCTATGCTTAAGGTTAAACTTCAGGATAAGAGTAGGGTAAGAGTTAAAGTAAGGGTTAGGCCGGGGTAAAAAAATTCAAAAAAAATATTGATCGATGAACCTTGTTATGCCAACAAATCTTGTTAGGCCAACAAATATCAACGTTTTGAGCATACGCAATGTATATCATACTTGGTATTTGCCGTTGGCAACTTAGACAATAATTAGTTCGATATTGCTTTTCGCCACTTGCAAATTATAGTACACGGACTTA
>JAUELA010010424.1:0-11961 GCA_031471845.1 Boltenia villosa | reverse complement strand
TTCATTCTGGTTGATTTCCCCCACCTGGACGTCAGGAAAGCAGCTGTTGCCTCGTGTGGTGAACTTACAATGTGTTCGCACAAACTGAAGCATAGTTCATGTAAGTATTGATCTGGTACAGATTCATATTTTGAACATGTGAAAACTAAAGAGGCACAATTTCGTCTATTTCCGTCTATGATTTTACACCGGCGAATCACACACTAATAAAGCATTCACTGTACTAGTCACTTCCTTCTCGAATTATTAGTGAAATTTTTCTTCTGAGCATCTTTATAAACCCAGATTTCACACAATTCCGAATATTTCCAACCAAACAAGCATTGAAAAACCCAGCAGTCGTGATCACATTTTGATTCATCGATGAACTTTTTACTTGATAGTGTCTTGAATTAGGTGAAAATCAACAAATTGATTTAAAGTTCATTTCAAAATCTCATTTTTAGTTTTTTAGATTAATTGCAGCTCAAGTGTAAAATTTGGCATGATACTAAATACGTACGAGTTGTTAAATAAAAGATCAATAGATCAAAACTTTACTGCATTCTTAAATGTTCAAGTAATTGGTGTACGTACACCTATCATAGAGCGCAAGTAAAATAACACTTTCGGTGCTGCATGTTTTTCGAGAGTGGTGCCTACAGGGCCGACATTTTTACTGTTTTTTTTTCAGCGTTTTAGACTGCCTTAGGACAAACATACACAAATGAAATTTCGCTCACTATTTATTTACATGTCTAGCATTTGAAATATAGTATACAATAAGTCCTTAGTGTGTGGTATTACCTAAAGCAGGGAGTAATGCAGTGTGAGACATGGCACTCTTTGCAATTATATCTCGTATCCTTTCACTCTCTTTGCGAGACGAGCGAGAGAACGTCACTCGCACATAGTTGATGAGTGACTATGGCAGCCATTGACTGGAATTTGTGCTTTTGTATATATACGTCATAATGCACCCAACCGTGAACTGTTAAAAATCGCATGTAACCGTCCTAAAGCACCGAAAGTCTTAAGTTGCCGACTTAATCGTATATATATTTCTAACCCGCACCCTAATCCAATGACTAATTGGCTGTCCGGTGGCCGAACGGGTAAAACCGTCGGCTGGTCAACTATGCTCACCTAGAGTTCTGAGTTCGAATCTCGCCTTCACCTTCACAGATTCAGCACATACACGATGTTGCACGGTTGTTGATCACCTCACTTCACTATATGCCGTGTTCACCCTTGAGCCTTGACGTGAGTAAGTGACTGGGGACGCTGAACTCCTCGCCGGTACAGAGCGGTTTCACGTGACCTTGGTCACGGCTTTCCTCCGCTATCTAACTAGAGCACGCTCGCAAGCAGGCATGGTCGCATCATGCGTCCATGTATAAGCCTGCTACGGCTTTCCGGTGAATCCGAGGGTAAACATGATACATCAATCAAAAAATACATCTTGCAATGTCATAAACCATTCAGTTGGTTTTAGTGTCATGCCATATTTTTCTATAGGCTACTGACCGCTGTTTTCCGTATTTTGTATTTTAAAATGACGAAAAATAAAAATTCTATTGAAGTGAAATATTGCTTAAGTTGATGGCTTGACTCTGCATTTCTGAACCAACCTTAACCCTAATAAAATCATAATATTGTCCGTTACTATTTTGTACCCAATGTTGAATGGCTGGTGCTGTATTGTCGGTTTGCTTTAATGCAGTGGTTCTTAACCTGGGGTGCGAGAGCCAGTTCTTGGGGGTTCGAGAGAAGGGTCCAGAAACTATTTAATTTTTTTCGTTTTACTGCTCATCATTTCAACTCGTTAGCCACAGTGATTTTCAGAGGGTAAACATTTCATGGGGATACAACCTAGAATAGAAAACTTTATACATTGAATATTTGGAATTTGATTAACATATGCTTATAGGAGCGTCCTCTTTTTCAACTGAGCACCTACCTGCCTTTCTGAAAGTCTGTGCATACCACTATTGTTAGGGTTCACTTGTACTTTCAGAATCAGAGGGCGTGCCGGGATACAAAAACGTTAAGAACCACTGGTCTAACGTCTTCACATTTTTATTCACTGAATTTTAAACTATTTTTCTTCATTCATCAGATCCTTCATTCCTGTCTCGTATTTTCCCCGTTATCTGTAAAACCGTTGCCAAGGATACGGAGAGGTTGGTTGTCATGGGAGCGATAGCAACTGCCAATCAGATGATAGAATGTTGCGGAATGGATTTCTTTGCTAACGGAGAAACAACATTGAAGGTAGACAAGAATGGGGATTTATATTTTCAAATCTTAAAAGATTTAAATTTCAGGAATTTGCTATATCAGCCATAAAGACGAATCACACTTTATTCTCAGTTGCGAAATTTGTGACATGAAAAACTAAAAAATATAGAAAAATCCTCAATTTCTCAATTGTGAAATATAAGTCCAGTCGACAACCAATATTCCGGCAACCACGGGAGCTTAGGACTGGCGGATTTTTGAATTTTCCGGATTATTGAGGTTTTTGTCCCCTGAATTTTTATATTCTGTATATCAGTGGTTCTCAACCTTTTTTGCTTTAACCGCTTCCCTGCTCTTGACGTACAGTATACATGCGTTAAAAAAAGTTTACCGTACCTTGCTCTTGACATATGTGTGCGGGAGTGATTCCGTTTCAATCTCCCCTTTCAAAATGTGAGAATGTGTGAGTTTAGATTGCCGCGTGCATGTATTTCAGCCTTTTACTCTGAAAAATATTTTCGCTAGGTGAGCGAAATAAATCCCGAAAAAAGGGGCAAGGTCGCTTTCTTTATAAACGAAGTCATCTATGTTGTATATATTGGCCACTCGGGTGTAGCATTCATTACTCTCGATTTAAAATACACTAGAGAAGAAACAAAATGATCTGGAGTGTTTTCCGCTTATTTTTCTTGTTAATTTCTCCTAATTTGATTAAAAATTCCTATTCCAGGAACTCGTCGAACCTCTTCATCTTGTGATGACTGAGAAGTCCTCCTGCCAGGATGCTGAAGATGATCAGGATGATGAGCAGCAGGTAGAGGGTTAATTTTCATCATAAAGTTGAATAAATTTGCTCATATTTTCCCTTCTTATGACTGAAAAGATATGAAATGATGCATTCTCTTGGTATTGTGTATTCACATAAATCCATTATGCACCGAGGAGGAGTCAAGACGAATGATTGATTGCTTTAGTTGCTCCCTCCACCGGGCTGCCCTCGGTCTCAATGATTGTCTTCCAAAAAATGTAACAATATCAGGGCACAAAATAACGGCCAGTCATCGTCAAATGACTGGCTATAAAATGATAGGAATATTTGTGTTTTCAATGCAAAATTAAACAGGACACAAAATAACTAAATTGTAAAAGTTCGTTTTTAATATGATGAACGTAAAAGTTTGTTTTTCGTACGATGAACGTCCTCAATTTACCTTTTGGAACAAGCGGCATTATAAAGGAAAATAATTTTGAGGCAAATAATTTTAAGGCTAATAATTTGACAGCTCAAACAACAGTTTTGACAAGCTTCAACTGGCCAACCTGTCAAAATGACAGGCTTCCCAAAATTCCTCTATTGTGCCCTGCAATATTCATAAAACAGCATGATAAAAGACTTGATAACAATAATGTAATAGCCTACCTTTATATTGCTTCGTCTGAAGAAGCTAGATGCTTGATCCTTTCGAACAGTGGTCTTTCTCTTGCTCATAGCAATGAATACTCAAGCATGAAATAAAATTTTAAAAAAAGAAAATTTTAAGTCTAATAGGTGCCAAAATCTTATTCCCTAGCCCTAACATTGACCGAGAAGCACTGATCCGTGAAATGACGTAGTACTTCCAGGTGTAGCATGTTTAGCAACGAGCTATTACAGTGGAATTTAACCGTTAGATGTAATGAAACCTATGAAATAAATCTTATAATTATGATGAACAATCCTATATGATTTTCAAATTTTGAAATTCTCGTTTGAGCATCCTTATGGCTTATAATGCGGATCCACAACTAGAAGGAGGATAAACGGCTTGCTGCCAAATTCACAATTTTTGGCATTTATTTTTGCAAGTGTAAATAATTTGATTTGGTTTCTCAGGAAGCTTGGCAGCAGTAGCTGACAGGAATAGGAATCTAGAATCAAAAAATGAAACAAAAAATGTAAAGTACAAAATCAGCAAAGTAACAAACAAATACAGCACAGCAATATTAAAGAATAATAAAACTTCGGAATTGAGCAGGAGCTGCGAAGGGACCATAAATGGTCATCGAGTCGAGTCGACAGCACCTGGTTAAGGGTCGAGATGGAAGATGATAAAAGAAAAATAAGATACAATTCTTGAGAATAATAAATTGAGAAAGAAAATGTCAAACAATGAATAAATAGATAAGTCAGAGCGGTGAGTAAGTGAGAAAAGAATAAATTGAATTTAGGTTCAGACATGAATGTGAAGTTAGGTAAGAAATGTTGTCAGTTTTAACCTCAGCTGACGAGATGTAAAAGACTTTTATTCATGTTGATTAAGTTAATAATATCAAAGTTTAATGGACTGTTTGTCAATTTTCAGGAAAGTTACCAGGTGAGAGAAATAATTTATTTATTTGCAAGTTACAAGTCAGATTGTGTTGTAGATCAGATCATTTTCTATTGCAGTTAATTTAAGTGCTACCAAACAAGTATACATAGAGATATACAAAAAGAAGAGATGTTTTTTGTTGTGATAAAACAGAACGCTTTGTCACAGAATCCTAGCTTGATTGAAGGTGGAAACACACAAAATGCGTCTGCGTAATGCGCCAAATTTCTTGACTGAGCATAATTTCTTGATCACGCAGATCACGTGAAGCTTGCATTGCGATTATTCTGAAACTTTTCGCAACGCAACTGGATTTGACGCTTTCCTGTGTGGCGTCTAAATAATACAATTAAATAGGAAAACAACGCATGCAACTGACGCATATGTGTGTTTCCACCTTGATGGTTTTTGACCATTTCCAAGTATTTAATCAATGTCAGTGTTAGTATATTTTCTATGCAGTGAAACAAACTTGATACAGAACAAGTCTTGGTAGTAGCAACGGAAGTATGGAATAGCCGTAGCTAGCAGTGCAGTGCAAATATATATCATACAACATCCTTTAGAACAGTGCTTCTCAACCTTTTTCGCAGCCCACTTTTTATGACAAATATATTTGTGAGAAATTAATAAAATATCAACAACACTGTCAATTTACTGTTAAAATGCTGCTCAATAATACTCAACACGCGATGATAAAAGTACTGTAACATTCTGGCCTGCTTTGCGGCCCACCGGCTGAGAAGCGCTGATTTAGAAGTTGTGCTAAAGTTTGACTTGAGCAAAGCACTGGAATTCTGGGATTGTAAGGAGCAATTAAAATTGGCTATGATGTAATGTGAATGTAGATAGCAGCGAATGCCTTGTGTATGTCAAACACTACATATATATGGGATCCTGGAAACAATGTGTTTGCTTAGTTGCGTACTCCCAAGTTTTATATAATATTTTCATTTTGCAATTTGTTGTCCCATTTTTAGGCAGAGTATGACGAAATGTTGATCGAATACTGCGGAGAGATCATCCCTGTCCTTGCTGGTAGTCTCGGTGCAGCCACGTTCCTGCCTTACTTCCGAATCGCATTTCTGCCGTCGTTGCTCGCAAAAACGGTGAGTTATTGATGTTTCATCGACTTTGTCATTGTTCTTCACATAACTCTTTTTAATTTTCTTTTAACACTTTCGGTGCCGAATGTTTTTCGAGAGTAGTGCATACGGGGGCAACATTTTTACTGTTTTTCCGGCATTTTCGACTGCCTAATAAACAACCTTTGGACAAACATACAAAAATGAAATTTTGCACACTATTTATTTACACTTCTAGCATTTGAAATGTGGTCTATAATAAGTCCTTAGTGGTGTGGTATTTCTCAAAGCGGGGAGTAATGCAGAGTGAGACATGGCACTCTTTGCAATAATATCTCGTATCCTTTCACTCTCTTTGCCTTTTTCTTTTTTGACGAAAGAACGTCACTCGCGCATGTCGTGATTACGCGAACGTGCAAAAACACGATAATAGTAGTTGATAAGTGGCTATGTACCCATTGACTAAAATTTGTGTTTTTGTATACATACATCATAAAGCACCCAGCCGTGAACTGCAAAATCGAATGTATCCGTCCTAAAGCACTGAAAGTGATGATAAATGTTTCGATAACTTGCTTGTGATAAAATCATATTATTTTTGTTCGTTACCCTCGTTTTAAATAACCAGGGCTGTTGAGTTGGACAATTTTAAAATGGAGGCAGTCAGATAATTTCCTAAAAAAAATTTCATCAATGACTTCTTCAATCAAAATTTACATATTGGTCAAATTAGTTTTTACTAAAATACGACATCATTTGTTTTGAAGAAAAATCCAATTTTATTTTTTCGTTATATCGTTCGTGCTATCTCCATCTTTTCTTATCGTTTAGAGTTGGCTAATTGCTAATTGGGGGATATTTTTTGGCGACTCTATCTATCAGTAGTTTGCAAACTGGGGTCCGTGATCCCAGGGGTCACTCAGTTGAAATTATGGGCTATTTGCGATTGTTGCCAAGTTCCATTTTTTATTTGCATTTTTTTTCTGTGAATTTATGAATAAATAATTGTTTGCCAAAAATGTTTAGTTTCAGTAGCCTATATAATTATAGGTAATTTAAAAGGGTCCATGTGCCATCTAAAAGATTGTAAAGAGACTCCACGTAAAAAATCTTTTAAATAGTTTGAGAACCTCTGTTCTACACCAACTATCATTTGAACTTACTTACCATCTTCCTGAGAAACTGTTCCATGCTTTTTTGAATAAATGTTCAAATTTACTTGAAATCTTTCAGAAACCATCGTCTACCACTAGTGAACGTTCGTTCTGTGCCGGTACTCTGGCAGAAACGTATCAGAAGCTCGGTGCGTCGTCTGCGAAAGAGGATGTTGGACATATTATACCAAGATTGTTACAGCTTACAAGGTATGGAATGGAATTTCAATTAACTTGATTGTGATTGATCGATAGAATTTTCATTTTTCATCAATATAATTCGAAAATTTTGAAAACAGCTGTCAGTATAGAAAAATATGGCATGTCAATGAAACCAACTGAATGGTTTATAACATTGCAAGATGCAATGTAGTGGCAACCATGACTATTAATACAAATGAAAAATGAGAATATAATATGTATTAAGTATTTGTGCCAACGCAACTCTTATGACCATGTCAGACTAGGTGGAAGGGAAAACTTTTATCCAACCCTGCCACAAAAAAAGGCAGATCAGCTTCATTCCTATTCGAGAAAACTAATGAAAGAAAAAACTACAGAAAAAAATAAAGAGAAATGAAATATAGAAAAATATATAAGTACAGCAGCACGAACAAAAGTTAACAAAATGTGAAAATATGAAGGATTTGGTAGAAATCGTGTGATATTTATGAACGCTTGAGAAGGAAACATATTCTGTATTTCTGATGCTGGCAAAATGCAAACTTTGCCTTGAACTGCAGAATATTTTATAAAGCTTTTCTTAATTCTTTCCAGTGACCCTGAAACAGAAGTTCGCAACAATTCCATATTTGGTATTGGTGTCATATTACAAAATGCTGACTCAGCAGGTTTGCAGCACTACCCAGCTGCTCTGAACACTTTATCACAGGTTAGTACTCCTCCCTCCATATTTATTACCTAGCACATTATTTATACCTAGCACACAATATCCAGCTCAACTCTGAAATGTTTTTCCCACTAAGACCATCGTCAGATTACTGATATTATTCACCTCGATGGCCCGTTAGCCCTCATAATGAGTCAATGCGATTGATTTAAAAATGCTAAAAGCTAAAAACATCTTAAAATCAAAAACCAGAAATCAAATTAGAAATGAAACACCAGACTAGACACATGCCTTCAATCAAAGCATACATTTTTTCACTAGTTTAAACTTTTCTTTCCTCATTGTTTTCTTTGAAAGTATCATTTTAAATGCAGGTTCTTGTAGTTGAAAAACAGCGATGTGTTGTTGACAACATTCTAGGAGCTGTATCAAGGATGATTCTTGCAAACACGAGTGCGGTTCCGGTGCCCCAGGTGGGTGTAAAATGGGGTTTGTGGGGTGCTTTGGAAAGGGCGGTGTAATTTGCCCTATTTATCATGTTATTTCATGAATATTTCAGTGTTGAGAAACAGCAGTTTTATTATTTTAATTTGGTGTTTGTTATCTGATTATATAGACACTTGAGTTGAGTTCATAGATATTACCTATTTTCAATGTAGTACCAGTAATACCGGCACTCAATTTGGTATTCATCAAATACGGCTTTCTTTGTAAAACCCCAACCTATAGATTAATTCTCACTCTGGCCCTAACTCAACGCTATAATTCTATTCCTGTCCATTTACGATCCAAGAATTTATCAGTATTCTGTAGAAATACTGCAACATCCTGTTGAACACATATGCTCGCTCATGAAAAGAAATTAAATTTTTTACTTTCATTATTTATTTATTATAAAATTACTTATATATTTTACTTTGTTTTTGCACGCAGGTATAGTTATTGTTTGGCATGAAGACATACTTATTTATTGTATACATTTGAATTTTAATGTTATTCCTTGATATTGTAGCATACTAAAAAGCAAACGTATTTAAAATTGTATCTCGAAACGAAAATGCTACGAAAACGCTACGAAAAACAAAAAAAATCGAATATTCTTAAATAGATGAAGAATGATATTCGGAATACCTAGCTATTCCAGATGTATTCTGGATATCTAACCCGGTTTGGCCATCCCTAGTTGTCGCCCTATCATAGAGCTCCGCAAATGAATTTATTAAAGTACGAATGATTTACTGTTCAGGTCATCCCAGTCCTCCTGGATCATCTTCCAGTTTTAGAAGATCACGAAGAAGATGGAGTCGTCTACTCCTGCTTGTCACGAATATTGCAGGAGAAATTGGATTGTGATGTCACAATCATGATACGGATCATCATACTTTTTACAAAAGTAATCGCAATAGATGAAGTAGATGAAGGTAAGAGGATTTTTGCAGACAACAGAGTTGAAGATTGGGGTCTCGCAGCAATGGGGTCTCATTGTCATTTTCCCACAATATCCTCTAGTGGGCCTCCAAAAAAATGTAAATACATCCACTTTCGATTCCCCATGCAGGCAAATTGTTCTTTACTGTGTACAAATAATGGCCTATTATGAACGAAAATAACGGTTAATACAACAATCGCTTATTACATCCAAAATCGCCTGGTCCCGAGGTGGATGTATTAACCGAATTCTACTGTACTAGGATAGAAATATCTCTGCACTTTCACCGCATGTTTTGATCACTTTACTTTACCATAAGTGACTCCTTTGAACAACAATTCCCAATTGGTTCAAACAGTGTTAACAAAGAAGGTAGATATAGGATAGTGGTTGGCAAACTTTTTTTCTTCGCGGGCCGCATGGAGCATCTCGCGGCCGCATTCAACAAAAACTAAACTCACTTATTAATATTTACACTCAAAAACGCAATTAATATTCATGCAAATGTATATTTGTTCCACAACGAAAGACGCCTCGAATATAAGTTTAATACAAATCTCATTGTAGTCTCGTTAAACGCGTTTTTCGTGCGAAATTGTCAGGACCACACAAATTGACATCACTTTGCGAGGAAGTTCGTAGGCCGCACAAGAAGACCTCGCGGGCTGTAGTATGCCCACCTCCCCCCCCATAATATAGAAGGTTAAAATATATAAATCCTCTTGATTTCTTCCAGGAATTCGTCAATCGATCTCAAATGAACTGATATCTCTGAATCAACAAAATCCATCATTGTTGGCTCAAGCGCGAGAGAATATGGGGGAAGAGGAAGCCACGAGACTCCTTGTAATTTTACAAAGTTGATTTTGAAAAAAGAAAATCTATTTTATGTTTCTTTTCATCCTTGATTTGAATAAAGTTGAATCTTCCGATATTTTTGCTCTCTTTGGTGAACTACCAGAAGTGCCAGATTTCGACCGATGATATAGGGCAGGATGGTCCAACTACGAGATCGCATGCCACACGTTGCCCGCCGAGTGATTTTAATGGCTCGTTAGCGCTCATAATGATATAATGATCTATTGTATTTTTTTCTAGTTGAAAAAACTGCGACTTTGATATTTAAAAAAATAATACTGCAGTATATAAACAAGACCCAATGCGACTGATTTTACCATCTTAAAATCAAATGGGAAATGAAACACTAGAGTAGACTAGGCGCTTGTCTTCGACCTGCCTCTGCCAACATAAAATCCATATAGAGACTCTGTGGTGAAATAAGTCTCTACCCCAGACATCCCATTAGCAGACAAGAATATGACCACACTTATGTATCAATAAATTCAAAGCCCCTGAAACTAATGATTGCAAGAGTGACAGTATTGTCTGAATCGGATAACCAATGATAGAAAACCCTAATAAAAGAAAGATACAAATTAAAGATTTGATTTGTGGTCCGCGACTTGTATGTTTAATGCTGCAGTGGCCAGCCATGTCGAAGAAGTTGGACCTCCCTATGTTGTATTATCAAGTATGTTTTATATTCATAGATATATGTAGAGTTTTGGTGGTGTGAATTTGCTGGGGTTAGGGTTGTCTTGGTACGACTCGCTATTAGATATAGCTCGAAGGCGATTCTTCTTTAAACATCATCAGCCTAACACAAGACTGATGCTTATGGTTCCAATTTAAGTTTATTGATCTGTCTCTGGCACATAAAAATCATACATAATTACATTTGCAGCAAATTAAGAGTACTTGGGTGCCTGCAGCTACTTCAAGTCAGTGGCGCCCGGGGTTAATGAGATTATGATATAGCAAGTAGCATTGTTGTGTTATATTATTATGGGTGTTATTAAGCCATGAATTTTTTGTTAGTACAAATGCATTAAAAAGTAACGACATGTGGCTGATGTCCTTACAAACAGTCCAATCTTTTACCCAGCCATCTTCACTTACCCTGACTCATTATCAGAAACAACAGCCAGCTGATCTATCAGAGTCAACAGTCGTCGGTTTCGGTCTATTTCATTCAATATTTGCCAGACAATCGTATGTCAGGCGGATACGGCGCCCAGGGACATCTGTACCCTTGCCCCCCCCCCCCCCCTCCTCCTTGACGCCAATGCTTCAGGTACAGGCCCTTCTAAAAATTCTGGTCTTGAGACTAGGTTTACCCCTGGTTACAAATTAGGTTTGGGTTTGATATAGGGTTATAGTTTAGGTGCAACAATTGTCATTTGTGACGATTGATGATGTAACAAAGGCGACCATTATTTTGTCACAAACACCTTAGATTTTCCATCACACAAGAGTACTATTATTATAGTTGGGCTAGGATACAATAAAAACACTTTGATTTTTCAGTTTTTATTGAAAAATTAACTTCAACGTAAACAATATGGATAAATATAAACAACTTGCAATAATTTGTAAACATTTTAACGAGGAGACAACATGGGATAACTCTGAAGAAATTCAGATTTTGTGTTCCAGAAGATTGTGTCTGATTCGAGAAGAGTGATTTCCAAGATAGTACGTCATATTCCAAGGCACAAAATATAACGGCCAGTCATCGGTCAAATAACTGGCAATTTGAAAGCTTTGACAGTCGTCAAAATTTGACGCTGGTCAAAATGACCGGCTATAAAATGACAGGAATATTTGTGTTTTCAATGCGAAATTAAACAGGTCACAAAATAACTCATTTATAGAAGCTCGTTTTTCATTCGATGAACGTAAAAGTTCGTTTTTCGATCAATGAACGTCATCAATTTACTTTTTGTAACAAGCTACATTATAACAGAAAATAACATTCTCTCTCTGCACGCCACTTCGCATTTATGCAGTGTTTTTAAGGCAAATAATTTGA
>JAUELA010010313.1:0-11962 GCA_031471845.1 Boltenia villosa | reverse complement strand
ATGTCATGAACTTTTGACCTTTCCGCTTCACTGAGTTGAGCAGCTTGAAGTTTCTTGCTTGCTTCAAGAAATGCAGGCAGGAGGGAAGGGTCAAGCTCTGAGAAGAATTCCTTGAAAAATGAAAAATTGAAATTCTGTTAATGCAGGACACAAAATAACGACCAGTCATCGGTCAAATGACTGGAAATTTGAAGGCTTTGACAGTCGTCAAAATTTGATGCCAGTCAAAATGCTTGGCTATAAAATGGCAGGAATATTTATTTGTGTTTTCAATGAGAAATTAAACGGGACTCAAAATAACTCAATTGTCCAGTGGTAGTTGTCGGGAAGCAATTGTCCATGGGGCAAATGTCCGGGGGTAGTTGTCAGATGGCTGTGATACATGCTGCATTGTAACTCAATGCAGTGTTTTTAAGGCAAATAATTTGACAGGCCAAACAACAGTTTTGACAGGCTTCGACTGGCCAAGCCTGTAAAAAAGACAGGACTCCCAAAATTCCTCTATTGTGCCCTGTTATTGGTGGCTATATTGTACAGGAAGTTCTGGGACGAATGACCAACAAACATTCTGTTACCATACCATAATGTAGACAGACATATAGTCGACGGACATAAGGTCGATGCCCTATTACTCGATAGTGATTGATTGATGCGCATGTATGTAAAAGGTTTATTTTACACTTTCCTCCTACACATTAGTCCTATTGTAATATTCTGTTGTATTCTAAAGGAGATTTATTATTGAAAATATACAGAACTACGACAATTGAATATTGATGTTTACAAGGAAATGGTCAGGGATAGGACTTTATGTCTGTCGCCAGCATAACTTTGTTGACTTTTAGTCTGTCAAACTATTTTTTCGAATTGCATTTCTGATTTATGAAATTGTGAGTGGGATTTCTTTTCTCCCCGGTGCGGGGTCTTATTTGCCTACTCCTCTAGCACAGTGGTTCTCAACCGGGGGCCACGAGACCCTCGCCAGGGGCCACGAACAGGCTATATATAACTCTTTCGTGCAGGATAACGCCATTGCGTCTTGCATTTTTTTGACGGCAGGGGGCCACGGATGTGTTGAGGATCTCGGTAGGGGGCCACGGACCATGAAAGGTTGAGAACCATTGCTCTAGCACACTTTATACATCTTATATAATTTTTTTTATTTCCATTTTTCACATTTGTAATTCATAGTCATGGTTGTCACTACATTGCATCTTGCAAATCAGTTGGTTTTAGTGTCATGCCATATTTTTCTATACTGACCGCTGTTTTCAAAATTTTGTAACTCAAAATGACGTGAAATAAAAATTTTATCTATCTATCTAATTTTATATTAACATGTATATCAAGGCTAAATACAGACGTATAAACCACCGGCCGTATAACAAAATTAAGCCAGAACCTGTATAAACCGTAAGAGTCTACAGCTACAGGTATGCACTAAATCTTTACCTGATGTTCCTTCATCAATTTCTTTGGTGTTTCCTCGTTCAGTGGCTTACTCAGTACCTTATCAGCATACTGCAACCATCTCTGCATAGCACCCAAGTTCTTCCTGTATTCACGAGTTGTCTCTGTCCCAGTTTTCAGCTTCGGTTTCCATTCTGCGGCTTCCTTACAGCAGAGTTGCAGTCGGGCTGAGGCTTCTGTTATTTTGTCTTGAATTGGTGCAAAGTCCATGCCTGAGATTCAGAAATGAAGATTTCATTTGAAAACATATTAATTTAATAAATAAAAGAGGATATTAGATGTCAGAGAAACTACTACTACTACTATTCTGTAGGTTACTTGGAATTTTATACTTTTTATACATATTATATGGTTTTAAAATCATAAAATTATAGTGTCTCTCCCGTGAGGAGGGATGTTCAAAGACCCTCTCTCAACTTGCGATTTGCTAGAAGTATACAGATGGCTGAATATCCTTACACAATGGGGGTTCCCAAAATTTTATTATAAGAGGTATCATGCCATATTTTTCTATACTGACTGCTGTTTTCAGAAAATTTTGAATTTTTAATGACAAAAAAGTAAAAAATCTGTCGATATTCATCTATGTCAGGACAATAAAATATAATACTATGAGAGGCATTTGGAATTTTCATATTTTTCTTCGGTTTTAAAAACATAATTTGTGATGCAGTGTCCCTTCCCTGAAGAGGTGTAGGAGTCCAGAGACTCTGATTACGTAGTATTGGCCCCTTGAATTTTGTAGACCCACTATTGACCCCTTAGTTCTGTCGATCCTTGAGGGTCTATATCGACCACTGGGGACCCCTGTCCCAGCAGAACAGTCGGAACAACTTGGTAAATCTACCTGGAATGCTCAGTTCCTTGGTCTTCTCCAGCGCTTGTCCAACTTTGGCCATTTTAGCTTGCTGCTCCTCAACTCTGGCGAAGAAATGCTAAGATGAAGAAGACAAAAAATGAATTAAGGAAATAAAAACAGAGAAAAAATAATGTTTTTCCTTCTCCTTCCCTGTGAAACTTCCACGGCTAGACATTTTACCGACAGACATTAGGGTTAGGTTTAGGTTAAGGGTTAAGGTAGAGCTTTCCAAACTGTATCACAACACTTTAGTGCTGTCGGCAATAATCTCTAGGTGTGTCGCGGATATTGAAAAAATTTTGTGCAGATTTATCCATAGATTCAGATCACGCTTTCATTTTTTAAAAGTTTACGATAAATAAACAAATTTTTCTTGAAAATAAGATTTGTATTATCTAATTAGCTTGGATAACAAAACTTAATGTGTCGAGGAAATATGTATTTTTTAAGTGTGTCACCAGATGGAAGAGTTTGGAAACCTCTTGCCCTTTTTTCGTCTCTCTCGAACAACTATTTTTGAGAGATTTTTCGCTCCCCTAGTGAAAATACTCTTTGCGCTCTGGCCGAGTAGTGGGAGATGAGGACAAGAGGATAAAAGAGGAGGAAAAATTGTTAAAATCGAGCATGTTATTTTTGTTAAATAAACAAAGTCAAATAGACAACAATAATCCGTTTATACAGACATTATTAATGTCAGTTCAGCCAAATGTCGGGGAGACAAAAAATTAGATACAAAGCAGATATTGAACTGCAAACATATTTTTCACAAAATCTTACTTTGATTTATTAGTCTATTCACCTGATGCTTCTGGTACAGACTCTCAACATCCTTCTCAGGATTCTCATATTCCTTCAGCAATCCCTCAGCCGCTTCCAACCATTCCTCCAGTGATGAGATTTCTTCTTCCATTACCTGGAGAGGCTCCAACATCTCACTTGAGTTCCCGATGAATGTGTTTACGTTGCCACGAACCTGAAGAATTTTTTTATAAGAGTAATTTTATCCTCAAGGCTAGTGCAGAGAGAAAAATTAACGTGAAGGAGTAAAGATGTAAAACAGTTCTAATACAATGTATGTTTGCATCTTTGAACATCTTGAATATCATTCCATATCACGCCTGTTGCTGTTATATGGAAGAAAATACTAATTATTAGGGATGGGACAAATCCAAATAACGAATAGCAATTATTTAAAAAAATACTTTATCGAGTAACGACTCATCGTCGATGACGATGACATGACTACTGTATTTTTTCTAGAAAAAAAGCGACTTCTATATTTATTAAAATAATACTGCGGTATAAAAACAAGAGCCAATGCAACTGATTTAAACATCAAATATCTTGAAGAAGAAAGACTAAGCGCTTGTCTTCAACCTGTCACTCCCAACATAGAAATCCATATAGAGACTCTGGTAAAAAAGTATCGACAAGGATATGACCAGCATTATGTATGAATGAATTCGAAGCCCCTGAAACTAATGATTACAAGAGTGTCAGTATTGGTTGAAAAAGTGACACCAATCATAGAAAAAAAAAAATTCAAAAGTAAGATACAAATTTAGGTTTCAATTGTGGCCCGCGGCTTGTATGTCCACAGCTGAAGTAGATTGCAATGTCAAGGAAGTTGGACCACCCTGGTCTAAAGTACGATATAATAATGGTGTGAAGATATTACAGGAAAAACATCTGTTGCAATGCCATCTCCTACTATATCATTAATGATTTAGTTTTCATTTGTGACCCGCAATGTCAAAGAAGTTGAACCACCCTGATCTAAAACACTGTTACAATGTCATTTGCTACTCCATCATTTAACTCACGTTGAGTAATTTATCCTTGATCTTTGTCATCGTTTCCAGCATCTTGTTAACATCCTGTTGTGGAGTATCTTTCACTAAACTCTGAGCAATCTTACTCACTGCTTTGTACTTCTCTTCGGCTTGGTGGATCTCATCACGAATATCCTGGAAAAATTTCAACGATCAACATCAACAAACGATCAACAAGAAATTACAACATGATGCCTCGTCTTCTATTTCTTAAGCTTTCGTTGCAAAGGTTTTAAAGGAAAAAAGAAGAAGAAAAAAGAAAAGTGGAAAAAAAAATCATGATAAAAAAATAAATAATTTTTTTTTAAAAGTAAAAAGGCGTTTATTTCTTAAGCCTTCTCTAGTCCATAAAATCCAGCTTCTTCAGATAAAGCTTCGTTATAAATACTCATAAAAGAAAACAAATCAATTGAATTTGATAGGAGATAATAAATTTCATCATGTTAGGTATTCACATCTAATTGACTCATCATTTTTCATATTGAGAAATTGTCATTTTTCATAATTATTAATTCAGATTCGAATTTTTTAAACTCTGAAAATCCCCATTCCTAGCCATACACATGCCAAACCTACGAGTCAAACACAGTAGCAGATGGTAAACAAAATTTTAATTTGAAAAAGGTTGCGAATACAGCATAGCTAGATTAAAAAACTGTTCAGCTCAAACTTGTAGAATAAATTACCTCCATGTCCTGTACATGTTCCTTCACAGGATGATAGGCAAGAGGCATGGGTTGATTGATCGCAGTCTCTACATTTTCAAGCCAGTTCTGGAGCCCACTCACTCCGATCTTAAATTCTTCTCTCATTCTAGCAAGCTCCTCTTCCCGCATGTAACCTTTACACACCTGGATGCAATGTTATATTGTTAAAGTTATTACTCAAAAGTGAGATTCTCGTTTTTCACTCATCACTAGGGCTGTTGAGAAAAAATCTTCGCAGTTAAACTCATTAGTTAACCGTTCATAAATTTTTAACCAATTTAACCGATGCTACATTTAAAACGATAATGTACATTATGTGCATTGTGACAATAATGTACTGCCGCTTTGTGTCCCAAATCAACGCTAAATATCTGGGAAAGACAAACTCATCATTTCAGTTTCAGTATTGCCCGATCATCAAGAGCCAATGCTGAACATCAAAATTAACTTCAAAGTTCAAAAATTTTAGTTTCGTCAATTTGGAACAATAAAATGACATTAGTGACATTTCGTTCTAAAACTATTTTACTTTCTTTATTTTACTTTTACAGTGTAAATATTCTTGGCCTTGGAAATTTGCAACTCTATTTTCAAATGTAATTTTTCCAACATAGCCATGAAAATATGTCCTGCGATAAAATAAAGAACAATCAACCATTTATTTATTTATTATCTTTTTTATTTAATTTATTTATTTTATTTTTATTTTTGATTGATAGTGTGGCAACTTGTGACAAAAAAATCATCATAAAATTCCATATAAGTTCTCCCCGATCTAATTGACAAAGTATGGATGGGTTGGTAAGAACATCAAACCTCATAAACATGTTTCCATCTTCCATTTAGCAGCAGTAATTGTTGTTTGACATCTTTACTGACAGCTTCGTCGCATGTCTCGATCAAAAAATTGCCGCTTGAGTTCATCAGAGCATGAATTTGAACCCATTTTTGAAGGTCGTGAAAGAATTCCTGAAGGTCAAAATAATTTGGTTGTAGGGGAGTGGCACAACTTGACAAATAGCAATTTGAATAAGTATTACAGAATATATTTTGATTTTTCACTCAAAAGCAATGAGGAATCATTGAAAATTGATAAACAGTCCTAAAATAAGGCGATCTTGTTCCTCTTTGGTTTAGAAATCATTAAAAGAAGAATTACGGCACAGCATACAATTAGAGGTATGCACATTTTGGAACATGCCGATTTGAATTTGGAACGCATTATATACTTTGGATTGATGGCTGCTAAAAAGCATGCGAAGATATTCAGAATAAGACATTGTATCACAAGAGTACATTACATGTAAGATGACTTGAAAACATTGGACCTCCCTATTAGAGTGAATATTCCAGCGCATTATCAACTATTAATGTTTTGATTTAACTCGTCACTCAAACACTCAACCCCACAAGGTATGTTCTTCAACCTACACTGTTTCTGATTTCAAAATGACATAGACAAAAAATTGAAATAATCCATACTTTTCCTTTCTTTCCCTTTGTTTTTATCGTCTGTTCTGCTTTTTCCAGCCATGTTTGCAACTTCGCAACGCATCCTTCATATTCATCCCACTTTTCACCAACTTCCTCCAACATGCTCTGGACACTCTGGAGCTCTATGCAGACATCAGCAACCTAATAGATAAGTCAAGATGGTTGGTAGGTGTATAGGAAACAATTAACAAAAAACTAAATAAAAAAAAGGGATAGGGGTCAAGATATGGATGGGTTCAATTGTTTGATCACTTCTGAGACACCCATCATGATGAAATTTCACACATGTGGGGTTTCCAGCGTACAAACCGATCGAAAACAACCAAAATCTTTGAATATCACTTTGCATGATGCTGAAATTAACATTATTATTAAAGGGCAAATTGGAGATAAAATTTCTACACTAAATTTCAAATTTCATGAACACATCTGCTAATATTGATAGACTGCTACAAAACAGGGACTAGACATTCCACTTACAAAACATGTTAAATATGCTTGTATTACTATACCTGGGCTTCCTTGTCCTCCAAGAACTGTTTCACCAACTCTCGTTCTTCTGCTGGAATGTCAGAAGCCATGTATTCTGCACCAGTTCGATGAAGTTTCTCACTGCACGTCGCGAATTTTTCAATAAACGAGCCTTTTTCGATAGTTTCCTAAAGTAAGAGTATATTAATGTTATTAAAATTACTCAACTCAATGAGATCAATGTGAAATGTATAAAATTATTCAACTAAAACTCAATTTATCAAATTGCGTGTTCAGATTTAATCCAGTCTCACAGAAGATGGTTATGAAATTATGATTTGAAAAAGGTGAAATTCTTTGCTAGAGGAGTCGGAGTCAGTAAAAATGGAGTTTTTATCATGTGCTTTATATTGGTTCAGGTTAAAGCTCCTAACATGTGTCAGAGTCTGCCTTTCCAAAAATTCTAGGAGTGGGAGTCGGAGGCTTGGTCTACGATTCCAGACTCCACAGCTCTATTTTTGACTGCACTCAATTTATCTCAAAATTGATCAAATAAATAACTGTGAAAAAATTAGTTGGAGAGATCAGTGCCACATTTTGTGAGTGAAAGACTATCCATAAATATTGCAGTTACCCCTCAACTACATTTTCAACTATGTGCAGTCCTCTTATACTCCACAAATATCCCTGTTATAACGAAAGCCATATGTGTCATTATACAATGTTTCACACATTAGTAATTAATCTACAGATCAAATACCGAACAGGACAATCTTTGAAAAATAATAATTTATGAAAAAAACATTTACAGCAGTGAAAATAATCTACCTTATAATTATTCAACAAAGCATCAACCGATGGCTTTCTCTGATATTTCACTGTCCAAGCTTTCAACATGGTCTCAGCAGTCGCGAGAAACGAGAGAGTTCGACATTTTGCTTCCATGAACTCGAGCTGGGCCATGCGAGTTGTGGATTCAGTTGTGATTCCTGAAAAGGTACATTTTTCAAGTTTTATGTCATTACCTATTGATGTAAATGAAAGATAGAGGCGTAAGAGTCAAATAGGCCAGCAGTGGATAAATTAGGGTCAGAGGTAAGATGATGTCTTCTTTTGTGTACGTTGACACTATTAAGGTTACCAGAGTGAAATCAGGAAATGGATTCAGTTTAATTGAAAGAATCAGGATTGGATTCAGAGTCAACTAAAATAGCTCTATGTGGAGCCGGCAGATTCGGAAAAACTGATAGCCATTACAACTTATTTTGAAGAGGTTCTTATTGTATTAGGACACATGAGTGAAATCAGGATTTGCAGTTTAAAATCGCGTACGGATCAGGAGCAGGATCGGAGGGTTTTTTGAAGATGAAGAACAGAACCAAAACAGGACTCAGGAAAATTAATGACTCCATAGACCTCTATTTTCTATCTATTCCATATTAACGTTGATACTTTCAAACACAAGTTGTTCCAAAATTGAATACAGAGACAATAAACATAGAACTATCTTCTCTATGTTAATAGAGTTAAAAAAAAAAATGTAAGTTGGTGCCTAGCAGGTTAATGAACACAATAAGAAATACAACAAAGAGAGTAGCACAAGATAAATCCAATTTATTTCCATGAAGAGAGCATTATAACAGCGCCAATTTGCTTGTTGGTATTTTACAATGACTCTTTATAGAGAGGGTAACAGAAGATAATATAGATAAAGAATAGTAATCTCTTACTTGACATTCTTTCTCCAATATCATTCATCTGTTCTCGCGGAATCGCTTGTCCTGAAGTTCGAGAAACTCTAGAATGTCGAGTTGCCTGGAATATCTGTTCCATGATTTTCTTCTTCTTGAAAACAGCCTTGAAAAAAAGAGTAAAATAATTAACTTAACTGTCTAAATTATAAAATGATAATGTTTTGGGGGTCACAAAGGATTTCTAGGTGGTTCCGAAAGCTCCCGAATTTGAAAATCAAGACGAAGAAACCAATTAGATGAGCAGGTTGACATGCGACTGTCAATTTCCCATACAACGCCAAAACTGAGTTGCAGGGACAACCCTTCGTGATCATTGGAAAATTGTGCTATTAAGTAATGTTCATGTGGAAATGGCAGCTTTAGATTTTCATATTCGGGAGGCTCCTGGACCCCCCCTAGAAAAACCTGTGACCCACCAGGGCCTGCAGGTTAAAAACCATTTCTATATAACAGGGCTGCCCAACTTCTTTGACATTGCAAGTCACTTCAGCACTCACTTACAAGTCGCAGGCCACAATTGAATTTTGTATCTTACTTGTATAGGTTTTTTTCAATAATTGCTGTCACTATTGTGATCATTAGTTTCAAGGGGTTTGAATTTATTATATTTATATATAATGCTGGTCATATTCTTGTCTGCTAATGGTATGTCTGGGGTCAGGAGTTTTTGTACCAGAGTCCCAATATTTCCATGTTCGCAGTGGCAGGTCGAAGACAAGCGTCTAGTCTAGTATTTCATTTCCCTTTTGATTTCTGGTTTAATATTTTAGGGCGTTTTCATCTTTAAGATAAGATGTTTAAATCAATCGTATTGGCTCTTGTTTTTATACTGCAGTATTATCAAGATCAATATATCATTATGAGAGCTAATGGGCCATTAAAAATCACTCAGCGGACTGCAGTGGCCCACGGGCCATAGTTGGATCACCATGCTATAAAATTATTGAAAAATATTTCACCATCTCCACAGCGGTCAGAAGTATTCTCAGTTCTATATGGGAAGAATTCTACTTTGAAAAAATCAAGGAATAATCTCTCTCACTCTATGTTCATCCATTTGTTTCTTGATCACATCAGCCATCTGTTCTTCGTCAGCAACATCTTCGTATTTCTGTGACATCACTGTCTCTGCTTCATGCAACCACGCCCCGACCTCGCCCAACTGGCCAGGCAATCGACTGTCCAGTTCACGATGCCATTTCTAGAAATATGAAATATAAAATTAATTTGTTTGGCCAACAAAAGCCTTCAAACAGAGTATGGCAGATGGGTTCTGGGACTAAGAAGGTGGACAGGACAAGGGTTCGAGTTTGGGTCAGGACACTCTGCCTGTCGACCTTGTAGCTTTGTCTGTGGACATTTTGACCATCAAAGTTTTGTCCTTTTGACCAACTACCACAGAACCAAAATTGAGCATAGAGAAAGGATAAACGGTTTGCCGCACGACATTTCACAACTCTTGGCATTTCCACAGAACCCTTGGTAGATCTGAACCCATATTATCATGATTTGAAGACATAGACTAAGTACTAACTATGAAGACATTGCTTTGTCCAATGGAATAAATCAGACTTCCCAATGATTTCACCAACACCAACGTCTCCAAGTTGCAACAATATCTAACTTTCTACATAAAGGATTGAAATGAACGTGGACATTATCAGCGCCAAACAACTGGAACCAACTTACCTTTGCAGAAAGATCTATCTTGTCCAGTAGTTTGTCCATTTTCTCAATTTGTTCTTCATTTATCGATGAAGCCAAACCATTTGCCCATTTCTCTCGAAGACGTTGAGCCTGTAACAAGTAATCAAGTTAGACAAAAGTATCATGGAAAATAGTGACACATATGGCAGCAAATTGAGGCCCGTATGAACGGACTATGTTTTTGACTATTTGGCTCATCTCCCACTACTCGCACTCCCACAACTTCTGTGACTCCGACTCAACCCTGGTTTTATTATCAATCAAACCTCCATACCTGATTGTCGATGCTTTCAAACTGTTCCTGTAAGTCTGTTCGTCCTTTATAATCTTGTTGCCTGTATCGGAATCGTTTGTGAACATCTACAAGTGTTCCTTCTGCTTCTGTCAACCAGGCCATGATGTCCTCATATTCAATCGTGTTCTCGTCCACCTTGAAATGAGGCAAATCAATTATTTTGATTTTTTAATGTACTGTAATTTTCCGTGTATAATACGCAATATTTTCAGTCAAAATCTTAATCATTTTGAGGGTGCGTATTATGTATGGGTATGAGGAAGTTTAAATTTTAAATGTTGCACAGCCTTAATATTTGGTGCCAAATCAAGGGTACACTGAAAATTACATTACATGGAAATTGATGGAATCATACTTTGAATGATCATCTCATAACCGACGATTGTTTTACATCAACATAATCTATTCTAGTGAGTATTTGACAATTATTTGTTTTGGATTCTCGTCAATGCCATGGAGTCTGGGAATTAAAATTATCAATGAACAGCTCAACTGGGGAGGGAGAATAAAGCATTAGCCAATATCTCTAATATAGTCAAATAGTTGAAATGTTGGCTATTCATTATTCTATTCAAAAACTTCACCTTGATGATAAAAAATGAAAAAACTGTGACCTATAGGAAAATATTGTTTGAAGAGTCTGAAAAAGCTTTTTAGACATTTTACTGCTTCGACTCCACCCACCCTAAACTTTCAGACTTCCCAACGAATGCAATATAACTTGAGAGCCCTACTCAGTACAAAACTAGGCTCCTAAGCCATTTTCTGGTGACAAATTCTTGATTAGATTCCCCAATGGTCCAAAAAAATATATTTAAATCTATCATAATATTTATAATTTTATGTAATATTATTAATCTACTATTTGAATAAAGCCAGAATTATACTGATAACATTTTTGAATTTAGTTAGTCATTTTGCAAATTAGAAGAGGTTCAGGTTTACATTAGGATCAATAGGTAGTAATAGAAGACATTGGGAATTCGAAAAATCCCAGCTTCACAATTTTACTCTAACATATACATTAAAATGCTACAAAATTACTTTCAAATGAAACCTGACTAAAGAAACGACCTACCATTGGTGCATCTTGCCCTGTTTCTCCAGGTGATTTATATTTATTTACATATTGTGCAACGTACGTCATGATCGATTTCTCATCAGGGGTATCAACATCAACATCTGGAAAAGAAGAAGAATTTCTATGAAGAGAAAATGATACAGAATGAATGAAAAATATCATAAAAAAGTAAAAAAATATTTTTGTTGGAGAATTTTTTTTTTAAGTTATCAGTGATGACCAGGCCACTTTATTTGAGGCGCGTGGCATGAAGACGCCTCAAATAACCTCAATTAACTTTTCGGAGACGCCT
>JAUELA010010202.1:0-11969 GCA_031471845.1 Boltenia villosa | reverse complement strand
TATATTGACTTAGTTATTTATTATATTGAATAAAGGAGTCGGAGTCGGATGTTTGTAAATGGAGGAGTCTGAGTCGGGAGTTTTATATACCGACTCCACAGCCCTGGTAGAAAATATCAAAGTCGATCGCAACCATTGCCAAGTTGGCCACCCCAGGTACAAGTCATTGATTGGGAAACATAAAATCAAGAGATTTTTTTACCTTGTTCTGCATCCAAAGAATTCCTGCTTTGTTTCTTCTCTTTATCAGATTCATCATCTGAATCCCAGGATCTTCTCCTGAGAATTACCCAAAGTCAACTTTGTAAAATCTTCTCAAAACTACAAAAGGCTCATTGCCTGGTTCAGTGGCGACAGAGAACGATTTATAAAAGTGAAAAATATATATTTCAAATCAGACTCGTCGAAGAAGGTTTTAAACCGCAAATTTAGCGCAAGTCATCTCTGATAATACAATCTTGTCCACATATCAGAAATTCAAATATTAATAACAGATCTGTTATCAAGTATTTTTAATCTTCGTCAGACCGGAATGGGGTTGGAATGGCCCCCGCCGAACTAATTATTGATTACTTTTTTAAAGTAATGATAAAATTTGGGGAGATTTTCAGTTCTCTTTTATTGTGCAAAACATAAGTTTGCAAATTTGAAGGTATTAGATGTGCCAGAAAATATTCTCATTACTGGTTCATAGTTCAGAGAGCTAGATGCAAAAATGCTGTATTTCAAGATTCTTTCTTACTTTCTTATAATGGAAAAACTTCTGGGCAGAACTTCAATACAATGGACTGGAATGGACAAAAACTAAAGGCTGGAATACACGCATGCGGTAAATGCACATGTTTTTTGGTTTATTTCATTACAACCGCGCGGATACATATGGAATCGAATTATGTGCGGCTGTATCAAAACAAACCAAATACCTAAGTTTACCGCGTACATGTATTTTACCCTTAATGCACGAATGCATTTTTTTAAGGTTTCTCCGGTTCGAGACTTTTATTACTTATTTTTTATTTTCATTACTGGTTCAGGGGGCTAGATGCAAAAATGCTGTATTTCAAGATTTTTTTTCTTATAATGGAAAAATCAAACTACTATGCAGAACTTCAATAGACTGAGCTTGAATTGCCAAAAACTAAAGCACTTATTTCATTTAAAAATTTCAATTGTTCCGATTTAAAGTTCAAATTTTTTCAAGGTTTCCCTGGCTCAAGACTTGAATATTGAAAAGAACTCACCTTGATTCACTTATTAAAACCCTTCTTGGTGGTTGGTGCACTCTAGGGGCAGGAACTCTGATTGCTTTTTGTCCGCTCATTCCGATACTTTGCGCCAACGAGGTTTTCTTTACCTTTCTTATTTCTTCGGACTTGTTGAGACCTTGATTGCAGAATACAACGTTGCTGCTATAAGTTAGATGCTGACAATAACCATTGCTTTGACTAAGGTAAGTTACCCTTATTTCGCCAGCTGTGTAATTTCGCCACCCAAAACTATTGCTATAATTTAATGCTGATATCGTGAAGAATCATTAGTTTTTAGGTGCATGAATGTATTCAGTGACATCTTTTGAGTAATTCCAAGCAATATTACATTGTTACGATAAAAACGCTTGAGTCATTACGCAGAAAATATTTTATCGTCTGAAATAGCCTTTCGCAATTTCGGCCAACTTCTGAACCTGGATGGACTAGCGACGCTTTCGTGTTTACTCCGTTTCTCTCTTTATCAGTGTAATTTTTTCTAATTTATTTCGCCTTCTTGTTCACTTTAAAGCTTCAATTTTGCATGTTTTTGTTAATTTTCAGTTAGTTTAAGAGATTTTGTGCCGTTTTGCAAAATAAAAAAATTACAGGGTGGCGAAATTACACACACTTGGTCTGAATTTCACAGATTTTAGGATGCAATTCAAAACCTTCAAATATCGCACAAAGAAGAATAAAATTGTTGTGGTAGTGCACTAGAGGGGGTAAAAGAGTCTGATATTGCAATTTCTGCGTATCTATGTTGTAATTTTTCGAATACAAAAGAGAAAAGGGAAAAAAGTAGCGAAATTAGGGTAACTTACGTTAGGTAAGATTGCTAATTTCTGTCATATTCATAAACGATAAACTGGAAAGAAATCATACCAGTCAACCGGTAATTATACATATATACAATCGCCTATCAATAATCCGGCAACAACAGGACCTTCTGATTACTGGATTTTCGAAATTTTCAGATTATTGAGTTTTTTGTATATCAGTGGTTCTCAATCTTTTTTGCTCGACTGCTTCCCTGATCTTGATGTGCAGTATATACGAGCGAAAAAAGTTTTACCGTAACTTGCTCTCGACGTATATATGTGCAAAACTGATTCCTTTTCAATCTCCCCTTTCCCACTTATGTGGTATTGTGTAGATCAACAGGTGGTCTCTTCACGAAAATGTGAGAGGGGTAGATTTTAACAATTAAGGCTGAAATACACTACATGCAGCATACTCACACGTACTAGGTTTGCTTTGATATAGCCTTGCAGATGGCTATATTAAAACAAAGCTAAAACACATGGGTTTGCCGTGTGTATGTACTCCAGCCTTTTTAGGGCAAATAAATAAGAATGCCTGAAAATGTGAGCATGGAGCTGAAAATTCGAAACTGCATTCCAAAATTTAGCCGAAAAACTGAAGGGAACCAGAATATCGGTTGCTGAATTATTAATAGTGTACGACTCTACTTCTAATAGTGGTGAAATAAAATTAACTTGGTTGTTTTTAACTTGCCCACTTTGCAAGAAAAAATTACCAAACCAAAATTACCAAAGTGTATGTTTTGTGAACAAATTGCCTGTTTATACAGCCCCTCATTCATTAGATTTAAACCAGTGGTTCTCAATTTTTTGATACATTCCTCCCTTTCACTCCCCAGCCAGATTTCATTCAATATCAATTTATTTCAACTCAATGCACAATGTTTGTTTTCATTATGTATAGATAGCTTACTGGCAGTAGCCTATGCATCCCTCACTAATTTTATTTTGTATTACTAATACATTGCCTCATTGAAATTTCCCCCTTAAAATGTTAAAATCCCTCCCCGGGGAGGAACTCCTCACTGGCTGAGAACAACTGATTTTAAACAATCTTCCTTCATTTTTTTTCCTCACCTATATCCGTTGTTTGCGACTCGCTGCTGGATTGGCTATTTCTTGTTGATTGCTTGCTTGTGGAGAGAACTAGATTGCTTGTGGAAAGAGGTTTCCTCTTCTTAGAGGAGAAGTAGCTCAGGCTGAAGATAGAAGATGAAGAAAATTGATTTTTAACGAATCTCAGTAAAATATTCTAAAAATCAAAAACTCACTTTGGCGACGCCGGAGATTTTAGATCAATTTCCAGTAAATCCTTGAAGGAATTCCTGAAAAGATGTTAAAATAACTCTTTAACAGAATTATCACATTTATGGGAGGAAAGTAATGGAGCTGGCACCAGGGCTGTGGAGTCGGAGTCATAGCAAATTTGACAGGAGTCGGAGTCGGGAAAAAATGTACTGACTCCGACCCCTAATATGTTTGAACCGTTCGAACTGGTTCCGAATAATTCTTGAATATTTTTTTAAAATTCAGACAGATTAATTTTCAACGTTTGAACCTGTAACTTAGAGCCATAGCTTTCTGCAGTTGTATAGGCCTGATAAATCATGTCAGCACTTGACACAGTTGACAGATCAGCATTACTAGTTATTTACTATATTTACAAAAAGTTACAAAAAGTAAATTGAGGACGTTCATCGTTCGAAAAACGAAGTTTTACGTTCATCTTATGAAAAACGAACTTTTACAATTGAGTTATTCCGTGTCCTGTTTAATTTCGCATTGAAAACACAAATATTCTTGCCATTTTATAGCCGGTCATTTTGACCGGCGACTGTTACGACTGTCAAAGCCTTCAAATTGCCAGTCATTTGAGTCACGATGACTGGCTGTTATTTTGCGCCCTGTATAAGGACGCTTATTCATTGCAGAAACTAACCTTTGTGGCGGCGTGTTGTGCACTGGGAGGGGTGTGGGGGAAGGAACCCTTCTAGGTGGTTCCTTTGCTAGAGGTGGAGCCATAACAGGGTGAACTACTTCAGTAGCTGGGGGCTTCGAAACTGGAGCAGTTTGGGGGTGAATGACCCTCTTAATCGACGTCGTCTTCTTCGTTTCTACTTCGTTATCAATGCTCGGAGACAGGTTTGTGATGTTGTCTGGAAATCGAATGGAACATTTTGCAAACATTTGAAGAAATATAATATTTTACACATTTCAAGTCATCTATGTCCCGTCTTGTGGAAAGTATGTCTTATCGGTCGGAAATATGGTATTTTAAGGACAAAATCAGCCCTGACGACACAAAAAGAGGGGCCAGATCAGCCCCGAGGGCACAAAAAGAGGGACCAGATCAGCCCCGAGGGCACAAAAAGAGGGGCCAGACTAGCCCAGAGGGCACAAAAAGAGGGGCCAGATGAGCCCAGAGGACACAAAAAGGGGAGCAGTAAAATGTTCAAAAAGAGAGGTTACAGGAGGCCCGGTGTAGAAGACATTTCTGTTTTATGAATTTTAACTTATTTTGTCCATCATTTCATGATTTAATTCTGAACTTGAACTGGATAAGATTTCAAAAACCATGAAATCCTACGATATTAATTCAGATCTACTACTTTTGTAAGCACTGCACAGAATAACAAACAACTCACGTAGTGGTGATGGCTTGTTCTTTCTATCCCCGACACCACCATCGATCCTGACACACCCCTGCTCCACCCTCTCTTTCACCGCCTTGATCTCTGTCGGATCCTCAACACAGACTTCTCCGTGGCCGAGGATTTTCAGGGCTTTGTGTTTACGACCTGGATGGAATGGACATAGTACTGACTTTTGATATAATCCTAAATATCAGTGGTCCTTAACCTTTTTGTATCCCGGCACCCCCTGCGATTATTAAACTCCATCCTGCACCCTAGCGCATAGGTGAAAAAACATTCCTCTTTTTCGGAAGTAGTCAACCGTAACTATAGTGGAATGTACAGACTTTCAGAAAGGCAGGTGCTCAGTTGAAAAATAAGGACGCTCCCATAAGCTTCTGTTAATCAAATTCCAAATATTCAATGTATAAAGTTGTGGTTAATGAGTTGAAAAGTTATAAAATCCTAGCCAGCATAACAACTATCTAACACAATATTCTGTAAGAAATGAAACACATACATGAAACTGTTCCTGTTACTGGTTAGTGCATAAACAAATCAATTTACAGCTATCGTGCATGTTCGCACAGTATTACATCGCGCCGCAAAACTTCAAGGTGCTTTATTAATTATGACGTCATAGGGAGTTTAAATCATGTTGGACAAAGATTACAGACATAATATATAGCTAGCAAGCACGTATGTCTGTCAACAACGTCACCATTCCCAGGGTTGCGGAGTCTGAAGGTATAAGGTCCGACTCCGACTCTAGTATTCCTGAGAAACCGACTCCAATTCAGACTCCTAGAATTCTTACAGTTCCGGCTCCGACTCCTCAACATAATTAGGATCAAGTTGAGACTGTCAACAAAGGCAAAGTAGCATCCAACTAAAATTATTCTAATTATTTCATCATTGTCACTTGACACATGAGTCAGGGTTTTGATTCTTGAATTAATAAATTTAGATTATGAATGTTTATTCATGATAAAAATACATTACATTAAAAAATTTTGACTCTGACTCCTAGCATTCTTAGGAGTTCGACTCAGACTCCATCAAAAACCTCAGACTCCGCAAACCTGGCTCCCAAGTACCTTCACTAAATAATAATTCATGAACAAAGAAAACGGGACTTCAGTCTTAAGCCAATGTATTGATATCTCATCTTTTTCATTCAAAAATTCTTGAGCCTAGTATAAAGTTTAAATGAGCACATAAACAAATAAACGGAAGCTCCAATCTGTAACGTGGATAAATTTTAAGGTATATACAGTGAAATAAACGTAATTTCCATTGTATCTTAGAATCGCACTGTTCGACTGTTGAATCAATATACGGTCGTCTGTGACACTCTCAACGAAAAAAGTAAAATGCTTTCATCTTACAGATTAGAACGATGCCAGACTGTCTCAAACTCCCTGATATTTCGCTCACGAATAGTTGAAGCGAAGTAAAGTTGAAGCCAGTAAAATCTCTCAATTTATCCACGACCGTGTTTAGTCGATGGTTGAACAAACAAACCAAATTTGTGTATTATTGTCCCTTTATTATACTAGCCTTTATCATCATAACATTCAAGACTCTAAATTTAATAACAATGTTGCATCATAAATTCATAATAAGCCTAAATGAATTGATTGATAGAAACCACCTCTCATTCTAAGTTTAGTTGTTTGACCTTTATTACGAATTTCAGTTTGTATTTTTCATATTTTGAAATAAAATCTTTCGTGACACACGTAATTTCATTCGAGACACACCAGTTTGTGACACACAGCTCAAATGTATAATAAATTTTATCAAATTTATCAAAGCAATTGACGTCCGTTGTCAGTTCATTCGATATGACACTGCTTTTTTTAATTATAATACCGCACGGCAGAATATCGGTTTTTGCGGTGCTTCTGAATTAATTTACATTTGACTTACCAGGACCAGGCCGCAAAAAAAATGACATAAACCTATTAGCGTATAGTGCTCTATGAAAAAGTACTGGAAACAACCCTTTTAGGGGATTCGGAAATCTGATGACGTCATTGACGAGGATTCGAGACTCGGAGAGTCTTTTTTTCAGGACTCGTCCCATCCCTACCAATTACTAAGAAAATTTTCAAATATTTCATCAAAAATCAGACTTACCCTGATCAAGCTCAAACTGAGCAAACTTAATGTAGAGGAAGGAAGATTTCTGACAAATAGTCAAAGCGAGTTGAAAAGTACTTCTCGCATCGTCAGCATCAACTTCCCTGTGAAGAAGATAGTATTCTTTTTTTATTCATTTCCTAATCTGTAATATTTAAGGTCTTTGCATCTTGCAATGTTATAAACCAGTGGTTCCCAACTTTTTGACATCTACGGACCAGTAAAAATAATGGGAATATTTGACGGATCACTGAGACATTAATACAGACAATTATTTATATATATTTCTATAGTTTTAAATCTAATATTATAAAATGTTTTGCGAAATCTGCAGCTGCTTCTTTGCTAGAACAGTTGATAAATGTGACAACAGTGTTGTTTCAGAGAGACTTTGCGCTACATTGACGCATCTATTCAGTTTCTCTGTTTGGTTTTTATTACTGATGGGGCCGAAAATGTTAAAATTGTATATGCGAGGGACAACAAATCCTGCAATTTCAGAGCCAACCTCTCATTTTCCTAAAACAATCTACCATCATATCGTCATAATAGTATTCGCTACACAGGTAGAAACAATGAATTTTTTAAAAAAGTTGAATAATCATGATTATTCCCTCACAATTAATAAGTGAAGTTGTACAAATGTAGTCGATATTTTATAGGTTTTAAAAATGTAAGGATTATAAACTGAGGTTATGCATATGCGCAGGAACGTTGGCACACCGGCAGTTGGGAACTACTGTTATAAGTTGGTCGGTTATACAGTTGGTTTAGTGTCGTGCCATATTCTTCTATAATGGCCGCCCTTTTCAAAATGACGAATAATAAAAATTCTATCTCTCTATCTATCTAAACCAGTGGTGCGCAAACTTTCTGTCAACGCTGGCCGCACCGCATCAACTCCATCGACACTACAGCCGCGGATAATTCCAGATGAATGCACAAGTAACGCCATATTTTTCCTTATATCTTGCCGGAATCTCTCCCATTTTTGCCAATTTCTCTGTTTCATACGATGAGATAATTTTGACAAAGAGGGCGCATTTTCATGAAGAATAAAAAGGACAGGTGCTCAAGCACCAGAGCATCCCCTCTGCACGTAATCGACCGTTATTACCAATAATAATTTATTTTCCTCCCTTTCAATGCTGCGCACCGATCATATATTGAAAACATGTTGCATAATTTTGAACAGAAACTTCGTGGGTATGAAAGTAGTATTTGTTTCAATGGCCGCAACATTAGTTCAACAATTTGCATCTCTTTCACGGCCGCTCATAACCCCTCTTACGGCCACATGCGGCCGTACGGCCGCAGGTTGTGCACCCCTATTCTAAACTATTTGAATACATCATGAGAACAAAAGAACACCTCATCATTATTAATATAATCGAGAACCAACCCATAAAACAAAGCTTCCTCTGCCAATAAGTTCGCGAAATGCTTGTCATGTCGAAGTTCTGTTGAATCGAGATTCTTCGATGATTGCATGAAGAAGCTGTTGGAGATAAAATGAAGGTTGGTTGGAATGAGTGTGAATTAGTAGGAAAACTAACATTGGGATTTAACTCAATCCAATATACACATGGATTAGGTGATCCATGAATCATTTCCATTTAATAAATATTAAAACTTTTTCTGCAACTTCTGAAGCTTGATGTTGTTTTGAAAGCGGTAATCACTCTGGACAGCAGGGATATTTCGGGACCACATAACTTGGCAAGTGCCGAAATGGACTTAAACTTTACAATTGCTAATAGTTTTGTATCAAAGGTTTGTGTCAAAGGATATCACAAACATTTCAAAAGGAGCGACAAGTCGAAAATATATTTCATTCTCACTGTTGCAATATTTTCCTCCTTCGAGCTCCGTTGTCAATCTCCTTCAGTTCTTGCAACGCATTCAGCCATTGTTCTGGTTTCTTACCAAGTTGTGAGATTGAGTTGATCTGGATTGTGTGACCTGACATTGGACAAGAAGAAAATTGGTGATTTTCAGTTAAAGTGAATATATTTACTCTTGATTTCTACAAAATAAAATAAAAGTGTAAAAGTTATTAAAGTGAGCTACTGTGACGAAAATATATAATGTGACAAAATTCCCGAAAGAAATATTTTATATATTATTCCCTAACCTTAACCCTAACAGCAGGAAATATAATTTTAATCATAACGTATATATTTCAGAAAAACAATGAAAAAAATATGCCACAATGTTTCCTTCGCGAAATTTGTTACTCCAAACAAACTCGTTCAGGTACGCTACGTGCGGCACACTAAATATTTGATTTTGAGTGAGATAACGCTACGTACGGCGCGCTAAATATGTGATTTTGAGTGAGATAAGAACAAAATACGTGTCGAATGAAGAATAGTGTGCGCAACGCTTCGCGCGCGGTGCATGTGATTCAGAATGAGATAATTAGTGAGAGGAGAGGATAAATCGAGTGTAACAACGGGAGTTTTACCTAAATAATTCAGAAAATCAAAGAAAAATATAAATTCCAGTGTCAACTAATAAAAACCAGATATTTTGAAATAAGGGAGACATTCATGATTGTGAATAACGTGATCTTACCAGTTACATTCAAGTTTGTTGTATTTGAAGTGACATTCTCTTCTTCCATGATCGAAGTGACGTCGAGTAACGTTAGACTATGCGTGAGTATTTCAGCAAAAATCGTTGACTACCTCTCTCTACAGTTTCCTATGCATTCATAAAATCACGCATGGATATTTGCATTTATTTAAATTACCAATAATCGTCTCGCGCTGTAAATAAAATATAAATTGTTAATCGATATTACTAAAATGAGAAAATCCAGTCGGTATTTACATTTTCCCTGCAAATTTTTGTAATTTTAATCTCGAACCAGTCGTAAAATCATTGAACCATGAAATATTCCACTCGCATACCTTATTTCTTTCGAAAACGTAAAAAAACGTCAATTTGATCCTATTTATTCTACTTTTCTTGAAGTAATGTATCATCTTTACCCTCGATTTATCGAAAGCCGTGGCATGTTTATTTATAACGCATATTGTGATAATGCCTAATGCCGGCTTCTATTTTTTGTAGTCATACACTAAAGAGCATTCAGGCCGAGAGTGCAAGAAATATCGTGAGATCATAGGTTTTTTAAATTGTTGTTGCCAATGTGTGTGGGCGATTGATTGATTTATGTATCATATTTACCCTCGATTAACCGGAAACCCGTAGAGGGCTTATACACGAATGCATGATCCGACCATGCCGGCTTGCGATCATGCTGAACTTGGATAGCGGAGGAAAGTCGTGACCAAGGTCACGTGAAACCGCTCTGTACCGACGAGGAGTTCAGCGTCCGCTTACTCACGTCAAGGCTCAAGGGTGAACACGGCATATATTGAAGTGAAGTGATCAACAAGCGCGCGATGCATCGTGAAGGTGCTGAATAAATCTGTGAAGGTGAAGCCGATATTCGAACCCAGAACCTCTAGGTGAGCATAGATGACCAGACGACGGCTTCAGACGTTCGGCCACCGGACAGCCCCATGTGAGCCGGATATGTTTGTGAGCGAGACCTAAAAATGACCACGACCTTAATAGCGCAGCGGTTGGCGAGTTATCAGCTTGAATCTCCAGCACCATTGAATCGTTCCACGATGTAAAAAAACATGTAGCCTATAACACGACACTTTTCTGATGAATTTCTTTTCTTTTTTCACTTTCTGTTCCAACAAATTTAATATCGTTGCACAATCTTGTTACTACCCATGTATATATTTGTATGTATATAAATGACCAAATTACATGAAAACATGGAACACATTGAAAACGTCAAAATTATTCACAAATTGAATAATTTTTAAGCCAGCTAGAGCATGTTAGTATGATGAATATAAACAGCAAAAAGTACGATCATTAAAAAAGATAAAACAGCATGATCAAGCACAATGATGATGAAAATGATCTCTAGATGGCAAAATGATGAGAAAAACAGAAGTAACTGAAACGCACAACACGATTCTATAATTTATAATAGTAGGAAAGGTTTAATTGAATCCTTTACAAAGATCATGTCCCCAAAAGGATAGAATGATACCCTTCGTTCTGAGCAGAATATGGACGAGAGACTCAATATTGTATAAAAAAATTCGTATCATCTCTGATAATTATAGACAAGACATGGTGGTACTGCTAATAGCACAAGATGAAAATGACACCAACATTGCTGTACATCAGGGGTGGCCAACAAGTCGATCGCGGAAGGTTTTCTGGTCGATCGCACCGTATAACTTGATAAATTCTTTGAAAGTTAATCTGTTTTTGCAGATTGACTCGACTGTAAATATAATATCACAGAGAGTGGGCGATTTCAAGTGATGGTGAGTTTACATTAGTATCAGGACTGGACGTTGTCGTTCGATATTCGATAATGTCAAAAATCGTGTTGAAAGACCGATCGCCACTTGCATGATTGCTTAAAGCTGTGCTTGTCGGGATACATCACAGATTACGAAAAGTTGGTCAAACAAATGAAAGTTCAGGCTTCTCAATAATGAGTTTGATAAAAATAAAATTAAAACATTCTAATTTTCTTTTGTTGTATCGAAATACAGTCAATCGTGAGTTCTTCAATGTTAAATTATGTTTTTTGCTAGGCTCGCTAAGTTGGCTATCCCGGTCACTGGGGTAATTTCAATGGAGTCGATCGCAAGAGCATAGAAAATTTCAAAGTCGATCGCAACCATCACCAAGTTGGCCACCCCTGCTGTAAATAAAAAAGGTTTTTCCGAAGCTGGATGTCCTACTCCTAGTCATCCAATACATGCAGAAGAAAACTGATGAATTATATAGTCTTCATTGTACTGCAATAAATATTTCATCTCGTTCTGGATTTCTTGAAACAGAATCTTCGATACGAATCCTCATCCATGAGTCTATAGATACAATCTTGGGCGGGAACGAAAGAATGTTTGCTCAAATTGTGGAAATTCTTTTCCAGAACAGACTTGGTTTTTGCGTCAAGGTTTACCTGGAGATGTTTGTAAAAGATATTATTATGGCTAATATATATTACTTAGATGAGTTCTGCTCAACAGTCAAATTGAAATGACTTCATTGCATATTTTTTTCCT
>JAUELA010010092.1:0-11970 GCA_031471845.1 Boltenia villosa | reverse complement strand
TCACTTACTCACATCTCGGATCAGGGTTCACCACGGCATTGAAGTGAAGTGATTATCACACGTGCGGAGTGCCGAAATCATGTGCTTCAGGGATTCGAACCCAGAACCTCAGTGAGCATAGATGACTAGCCGGCGGTTTTATCCTAATTTAAGATGGTTTACTGGTTTTTAAGATAGTTTCCTGTTCAAGCAACATCTTCATTGGAAAAATAATAATAAAAGATATTATTTACAACAATAATACCATACCTCAGGGTGGTCCAACCAACTTCTTTGACATTGCGGGCCACTTCTGCACTAAACATGCAAGCGGGCCACAAATGAAAACTAAATGCATCTTACTTTTAAACGGTTTTTCCATGAATGGTGTCACTTTTTCAACCAATACTTGTCACTCTTGCAATCATCAGTTTCAGGGGCTTTGGAATTTATTTATACATAATGCTGATCATATTCTTGTCTCAATGGGATGTCTGGGCTTGAGACTGTTACCAGAATCTCAATATAGATTTCTATGTTGGTAGTGGCAGGTCGAAGACAAGCGCCAAGTCTAGTGTTTCATTTCATTTTGGATTTTAAGATGTTTTTAGCTAAGTTGTTTAAATTAATCGCATTGGGTCTTGTTTTTTTACTGCAGTATTATTTAAAAAATATCTAAGTCTCTCATTTTTTTCTGGAAAAAAATACAATAGATCAATATCATTATGCGCGCTAATGGGAGTGACCCGCCAAAGATAGATAAAAAAAATTAAACGTTGAGTAACTGCAACAGGTGTGTTTAAGACAACGAGACCATCCACAATTTAATTTAAAATAAATGACATATTCTGGGTGAAATTTGACTCCCCAAATTTTAAATTTTCTATTTTCTCGATGTGATCGGAAAAAAAATCACTGGCAAATTTCAAATTTTGATGAAATATTCACATTTATATTGCAAACTAAGAGGTTTGACTGTAATAAGCTTGGAACGAAGTCGAATAAAATTGAAAACATAAATATAAAACTTCTTAACATGCCTAAGTTAAGAGGTTCCAAGTTGAAGGATCTGTTAGGGTCTTAATTAGGAATGTTAACCTGGAGGGTCCAAATAAATTCGAGCTGAAAATAAGTTACCATTGAGATTTTATTTGTGTACATGATGATAATTATGAATGTGGGCAATGAAATTCTCTGAAGATTTTTTTTATCTAAAGAAGGGGGTAAAAATAGGGCACTTCACAGGTCTTCTTCTTTCATTGGTGAAACTTCTTGTAATAGAAGTGTTGTTAATAAGTCATTGATTGATAAATGGTTTAAACCTCGGGAAGATAGGTAGACAAACGATTGAGGCCAAATTTAATCACTTCAATTATGGTTTGTCAGGAATGTCCACGACACATACAAAGAAATTGGAAGGATATACGGAGGTGAAGGAAGGAAAAGCAAGAATTCTGTTCGAAAATTCCAACAATGTTTTCTACAATAATGTTCAAGAATTCAACAGAGATATAACGTAAGTCAAATCTCTATTTATTTTGTCAGTATTAATAATACAAATTATCACACATTTTATGTCTTGAAGGCATCCTCGGAAAAATATATATTTATTTAATTCATTATTATTTTTCACAGAATTGCTGTGATAACAGAATTTGCTAAAGAACAGTTGAAGAAGAAAGGAATCGAAGGTGAGTCTTTTTCTTTTCTTTTATGAAGTCAGAAATATTTTTAGGGCTTGCATTTGCTACTAGGTTTCACCTCAGGTACTTTCATTTCACAAGGATATTATATTAATATCCTTGCTACGTTGATTTCACCTTGATTACTTCTTTGTGAGTCTCTGTGATGCATCAAGTTGACTGACATATTTAAAAAAAAGAATGTATCATATTTACCCTCGATTCACTGGAAAGCCTTATCGGCTTATACATGGATGAATATAGCGAACTTGGATGGCGCAGAAAAGCTGTGACAAAGGTCACATGAAACCACCCTGCACCGGCAAAGAGTTCAGCATCCCCAGTCATTTACTCATATCAAAAAATCAGGTTGAACACAGCATATTGAACTGAAATGATCAAACATGCATTGCATGTGCTGTAGTACTGGAGAAATCTTAGCAGGTGTAGCTGGGATTCAAACTATGAACTCATAGATGCCCGCCACCAGATAGCCAATGCGTGACGCCTCTTGTTTCAAAAAAATAAGTTATTTATCTACTGTTGTTGAAGCTCTCTTCATTTTTCAGCTGTGGAATTTGGTAAAGATGAAAAAAACATTGTGAACCTTAAAGAAAATCCAGAGGCAGAAAGTGGATCAGATAATTGTGAAGAAGTTCGAAGGGTTTATCCAGGAGAAAAGTGTGAGGTGAGATCTAGATTGAAAATGTATTTGTTGAGATATTAACAGTTTAATGTTCTAATATTATTTATCTTCTGTCATGCATCATTATGCGTCTGGTCTTCGATCGAATAAAAATTTTTTAAATATTTTTTTTCTGGTTTCAAGCGGGTCGGATTATGGAGTCAGACTCAGACAATATCGGTGGATTCTGATCTGAGTCAGTATTGGAAAGATTACCAACTCTAAATGATTCAAACAATATTTAAATAGTGGTACTGACATGAACTTGTTTTTTGTTTAAATTACCCATTTTCTACTTTTTTAGTTTCATTTTGCTGAAACATATGAATATTTGAATCTGTTACCATATTTCATTGATTTTAAGATGACCACCAATTGTAAGGCGTACCTTAATATGATTACCACCAAGAGAGAAAAAGCTTTAATGTGCAATAAGCGATCAAAATGAACGAACTTTTTACTTACTGTACTTTCGTAGATGAGACCAAAACTTCCTAGTTATCACTGAGTAAGCTCCACTATAATGAAATAACGGTGGCTTCACACTTGGAAAGCGCTTTTTTATTCAACAATGGTATAACGAGAGCTGAGCGACTCTCTCTGAAAAACGCGGAAAAAATGGCTTTTAGACACACCGTTTTTAGAGATGTTAATATAGTGCAAAAAAGGGTGCGTCTTAAAATCAATGAAATCTTCATGGGTGGGTTATTTTTCAGTGGGTGTGGTCTGTAATTTCTGACTCCGCAGCCACGGTTTAATGCACCCATGCACCCTAGTGGATAATATCTCTCTGTACTATTCAGGAAGGAATAAAAATACTGGAAGCACTTTCTGCGACTGGTCTCCGATCCATACGTCTTGCGAATGAAGTTCCCGGGATCAAGGAAATAATTGCGAACGATCTTTCTTCAAGTGCAGTCGAGGCAATCCGAAGAAATATTGAATACAATGGCGTGGCGGATATTGTTACAGCGAATGAAGATGACGCAAGGTACAGTTAAAAAGAAATGAGTCAGGCCATCAGGTGTCAGCACAGAGTACTGTGTCCTTGAGTCTCTTTATAACATGTGTCCTGGTTACAACATAACAACGGAGTGACATATGAATTAACAATGTAAAATGCTGGAATAGGGGCTGATCAATGTGTTCACTGTAACCTTTTGATACAGACAATATTCAAAATAAAATTTTTATTCAATTCTAATAATTAACAACGTGTGGCCATATTAAGCTCAAGAGTGACTATGGACTCTGGCTATTTTAAGAGCCAGGATCAAAGCCTGAATTAAAAAAAAAAAAATTTAAATATCCTAAAGATGATTTAATACAGTGTTTTCTAAACTGTGTGCTGCGACACTTTAGTGTCGCCAATAGTGTTCGAACAGTACAAATTTTATCAATCATTTTTCAATAAATAAGTCACTTAATATATAAATGTGCGATTTTATCGATAATTTATTATTTTTAATTAATTCTAAAAATTATTATCAACTTGTGGCCATATAAAGCTCAAGAGTGACTCTGGACTCAGGGCTAGTTTAAGAGCCAGGATCACAGTTTGAATTTTTTTTTTTTAATTAAAAAATATCCCAATGATGATGTAATATGTAATGTAATAAGGTTGGATGGATGAAGTCACTAAGAAACCTGTTGAGCCATCACAGGGACTGATGAAATTTTTGGAAAAAAAAGTATGCTCTCATGGATGTATTATGTCTGTAATCTTTGTCAAACACGATTTAAATTACCTATTACGTCATAATTAATAAAGCGCCTTGAAGTCTTGTGGCGCGATGAAACACTGTGCGAACACGCACAATAGCTGTAAATTGCTTTGTCTATGCACTAGCCAGTAACGAGAATAGTTTCATGTCTGTGTTTTATTTCTTACATAACATAGCAATAATATACTAGATAGTTGTTATGCTGGCTAGGAATTTATGCCTTTTCACTTAACTTGAACTGGATTTAACTTGGTTGCTCATTTATGTAACTATATTCTGAAAACAGATTTTACAAAGCTCTCGGCATGGTTCAGTGGTAGAAGATCGACAGACAGTCGACGGTAAAATGGACGACAAAGATAAGAGGTCGAATGACAGAAAGTCATAACCCTAAACCGAACATCAACCCCAATCCAAGTGCATTTTTATCAAACACATGGATACGTTGACTATAGATTTGTTGACCTGTTGCTTTGTCGACCTGTTTCCCTATTATCCTTTCGTCTATCGATCTTTTGTCTGTTCATCTTTTGTCCCAGAAAGCTCAAAATACTGGAGGCTTTTATTATTTTTATTATTATCTACAGCATTTTGATGTACAATCACAAAGCAGGAAGGAAAGAACAATTTGATGTCATTGATGTTGATCCGTATGGAACTGCGGCTCCATTTCTTGATTCAGCAGTACAAGCAGTCAGGCCACAAGGTGGGGTAATTTTTAATGTCAATAGTAGTTTCTTTGCAATCATACCTATAATAATAATAAATGTATGCACTCGGTGAGTATCAGCAAGGTTTGGTAAGTATTATTTTTTAACAGGATAATATTCATATTATAGGTAAGGTTTTTTTCTTTCATCTTTATTTTTTCTCTTTTCATTATTGAATAAAAACTTTATAAAATAAGAAAATAAAAAAATTTTACCTATAATATGAATATTATCCTGTTGAAAAATAGCACTTACCGCGCCTTGCTGATATACCCACATGAAAATCCTGGTATTATCGTGTTAATGCATCATTAATTGTGATGTCATATGCTTATTGGACACTGGAATTGCAAATTTGAAGTTTTCATATTATTCATTTATTTGCTAAAATTTATACAAGCTTGTATGATATGCAATGCCGGGAAGGCGAAGTATCCAAAGAAAATTGCATCTTGTAATGTCATAAACCATTCAGTTGGTTTTAGTGACATGCCATATTTTTCTATATTCTGTATCTTAAAATGAAGAAAAATAAAAATTCTATCTATCTAAAAACAATCGTCTTGGAAATAAGCTCTTGCACTACTCCAGCCTCTCAATTTTGTGAAATTTGATAGAAAAAATTCTCCCATTTGATCATGTATGATTGTTATATTCAATGAAAATTTTTAAAGAATTGTATAATTCAGACTGAAAATTACTCATCTCTAGGTCTGCTTTGTGTAACCTGCACCGACATGGCAGTGATGGCAGGAAATACTCCAGAAACATGTTGGGCCAAATATCATTCGATGCCATTGAAGAGTAAAGCTTGTCATGAACAGGTAATTTACTATTAGAATGGGATTTGTGATTTGTACAGGGCTGTGGAGTCAGTAGAAGGGCCGACTACGACTCCTGCCTCTAAATAATAATATAAATATACTTTGACTATATTAACCCAGAATGGCATTTCATCGCCACCAAGTGAATCCTCAGATCACTTTTTAAGCTTAATTTCTCTAAATTTGAGTCATAAAAAATAAAAACCAGGAGTCTGACTCTGACTCCTCTTGCAATGAATTCACTTTGGTCTCCACAGCCCGGGTTTCAAGTGCTGTGTATTTGGAGTCGTAGAGCGTGGCAATATTAAGTGAGTCAGTTGGATTTGGAAATTCCAACTTCCAAGTTTTGAGTGTTTCAATTTGATTATTCTTATAATTTCTATAAAACAGCTATCTTTTGCCATTCCATTACCGTACACATGCTTAAACGTATGAGCATACAAATTTTGAAGTCTTTCACCTATTTACTGAGTTAGTTGATGCAGTCTTCCCATTTAATCATCAATAGTAGTATGAACTTAGCATACAAGTCAACCAACGTTTATGTTGAATTTTTCTCTCCCCAAATTTTTTCAATACCGACTTATGCAATATTTTGAGCTCTTTCAAAGGATATCTTAATGAAATATTTATTTAATGAAGCATCACTACATTTGTAGGCTCTACGAATCCTTCTCAGCTCCATTGAACAACATGCCAATCGATATTCTCGTTACATTGAACCGCTGCTAGCGATCAGTGTTGATTTCTATATCAGGGTGTTTGTGAAAGTGCACTACGGTCAAGCTAAAGTCAAGTTTTCAGCAAGGTATGCTTTATACTTCAAACTGTAGTGCATCCTTGTGTATTGGAGATAAGAATTGTTAAAAACATAGCCGTTAAATCATCCATTATTGAATCTGAGGACCCTGCTTTCAACTGCCCTTATTCCAGGGGCTGTCAAATGTTGCAGCTCCCAAAGATGCCATTGTGGTGGGCATGCAATAAAACAAACATTTAAAATTTTAAAATTAAATATATTTTTTGTGTATATAAATCATTGTCTTTGTTTTTTAATTTTGTTACATTGGAAGAATTTCTCTGCTTGTTTGTTCTGTCAAATATTTTTCTGATTACGTGTTTCCCAATTTCATATTTCTCTCAGCAAGCAAGCTTACACCATCAGATGCGGAGGCTGCAGCAGTTACTACATGCAACCAGTCGGAGAAATGAGGAAGACAGAGAAAAGGTATTTCTATTTGTTTTGAATCAAAATTTTCGAATAATATTTAGCAAATATGGTAAGATTCTTTCAGATGGAAATGTTTTTCTGTTCCTCCATTCTGCACAGTTAAAAATTATAATGATCAAAGATATATGGTTGTCACAGCATTGCATCTTGCATCTTGCAATATTATAAACCATTCAATTGGTTTTGGCGGCATGCCATTTTTTTCTATACTGACTACTGTTTTCAAAATGATTTTAAATTATGAAAATAAAAATTCTATCTATCTATTTATGATATATTCATGATTTTAATTTTTTTTCAGTGTGAAGCATATTCCTGCATCAGGCCCACCAGTTGCTGATAAATGTGAATTGTGTCAGCACAGACATTCAGTAAGTACATATTCATTTCTTCATTTTTTATGGTCGAACAGTTAACTGGATTAAGCTGAATAATATATTTACATGTTATTGGCATTCTGGTTCAAAAAGTTGCCAGACATCCCGTCGACGTACCATAATATAGACAGACATATAGTCGACACCCTATTAGTCGATAGTGATCTCTTAATACAGATATATGAAAAATGCATACATGTGATTAATTGATTAAAATGCATTTGGAAATACACAAAATGTAAGAGTTATGGTCTAGGACAAAAAGTCGCCAGACATCCCGTCGACGTACCATAATATAGACAGACATTCAGTCGACACCCTATAAGTCGATAGTGATCTCTTAATGAAGATGTATATAAATGCATAAATCTAAGTATTTGATAAAAATGTGCTTGGAAATACACAAACTGGAAGAGTTAGGGTTGAGGTTTAGGGAACAGGTTAGTCGACCATTTCACTGTCGACTTCCTGTCTGTTGTTCTTTTGAACTTAAACCAATTACATGTCGACAATCCAAACCATAATTGGTGTCAGAATCATGAATTCTTGATTTAGATAAAAATAAACATGTTGCATATTTACCCTCGGATTCACCGGAAAGCCGTTTTCTGGCTTATACATGGACGCACAATGGACCATGCCGGCTTGCGAGCATGCTGAACTTGGATGGCGGAGGAAAGCCGTAACCGAGGGAAATGGGAAACCGCCCTGCACTGGTGAGGAGTTCAGCGCCCTCAGTCACTTACTCACGTCAAGGCAGGCTGAACACGGGTAGCCCCCCATTGAAGAATTTGGCGCGATAACTCGCTTAAATACATGTTGCATATTTACCCTCGGATTCACCGGAAAGCCGTTTTCTGGCTTGTACATGGACGCACAATGGACCATGCCGGCTTGCGAGCATGCTGAACTTGGATAAATAGAGATTGATAGAACTTTTATTTTTCGTCATTATAAATCTAAATTTTGAAAGCAGTGGTCAGTATAGAAAGATATGGCAATGGCATGACACTAAAACCAACTTAGGGTTTATGACATTGCAAGATGCAATGTAGTAACAACCATGATATTAAATAGAAATATTTATTGTAAAAGTCACTAAATTAACCTGATGAAATCAATAAATGAAAACTGTAGAGTACATGTATTAAAAACACATTCACATTTTTATTTTTATAGATTGGAGGACCTATATGGGCAGCTCCCCTTTATAACCTTGAGTTTCTACAGAAAGTACTGAATTCTGTTTCATCATTTCCGGAACGTTTGAAAACTTCAACTAGAATCAAAGGATTTCTCACAATGATGTCAGAGGTGGGTGACATTACGATGATGTCATTTAACATTATTATCTGCTGCATTGTGACAACAAGTCCATCTTTAAATCAAATAAAAAATTATTCATGTGGTGATCATCTGATCCATGTAATATTTAAATTTCTCCAGCTGTTATCGTATCATCGTTTCCTCACAACCACGAGGCAATTTTTTTTGTTCGATTTATGTATCATATTTACCCTCGATTCACCGGAAAGCAGAGCTCATTTAAAGAATGTATATTTTTTATCGAAATAAATCCAGCAGTTAAAATAGCACTTAAACCAACTGAATGTTTTATAACATTGCAAAATTAAATGTATGAGTTCAAACAAATTCAAAACCTGGTTTATAGTGTATAGTCACAGGGCTTTCAATGATATGAGGTAAAATATGAAAGAATCATGTATATTTTGCTGCAGTTATTTAAATGAGGAAGTTACCTGTCTTTCAAGCATTTGGACAACTGTAATATGTAATACTAATAATAATGTAATACTGTAATATATAATATCGATACTAAAATTGAACATGTTTTATTTGCAGGAATTACAAGACATTCCTCTATATTATGTCACAGACGAATTATCCAGCATCATGCGTTGCAGTTCTCCGCAGGATATTGTGTTAAAGTATGAATTGCCAAACTTGAAAAATATTGATTTCCGATTCTTCACATTTTATTTTCATTATGATTATACATCATGCAGATCAGCCATATTGAATGCAGGGTACAGAGTTTCAGCTTTTCATGGAAAAAAATCATCAATAAAAACGGACGCCCCACCTAATGTTATCTGGGATATTATGAAAGCATGGGTAAGTTTGGTTACCCCCCTGGGATGTGTTGTCTATCAATTCATGGTGGATTCACATTTGGAAATTTTAGGTTTGCTGGAATTGAAATTGAAAGGGTGTTAAATTTGGGGAAATTATCAAAATTTACTGGGTCCGATTCCCTCAATAATAATTTTGTATTGGATAAATTTTTTTTTTTCATAAAAAGGAAAATATCGCTTTTGAGCTAGAGCCTCATTTTATATTTTTGTTTAGCAAATTGAAGTCCATTTACTGTGATATTGAATCTATTATGTCTACAAAATAACATTACACCACTCTTTATACTAATTTATCATTTTTGCATTTATCTCTCTTAAAAAGTTAAATATGTTCATCAAATACAAACTTCAGCAGAAAATATTTCTAGCAGTCTGCTGGAGTTATGAAGTGATTGTTAGGAGAGCTGTTCACCGCAGGCATTTTATCCCTGTCGTCAGGGCCGGATTATAATTGTAGCAAATGCTACAGGCCCTGAAATTTTGGGGGCCTTGCACTGAATGCTTGTAAGCAAAATTTAGTGAAAAAAGTAATATTAATTCTCCGAAATTGATAACTTTACAATTTATTAGTAAATATGAAGATTTTACTGGATCAAGTTACTTTACTTATTTGCTAAAAAAATTTCCGTGCCTTCGGTGCCATGTTATCATGCCCTCTTATGGAATATCAGAAAAATGACAAATTTCACTTGAAAAAGGGAGGGGGCACATTACTAAACGACATTATTACCGTCATTTATGGCCTCATTAATTTGGGAGCCCCCTCATACCATATGCTACGGGCCCGGCACCATCTTAATCCACCACTGCCTGTCGTATGAGTAGACCCCTAGTTTCGAAAGATTTTTTCTGTCTGAAAATTATACCGGTGCACCACGATTTCCGGTATTCAAATATTACCTAAATATATCTTCATTAGTTTTAATTTTTTTTCCAGTTTGAAAAACAAGAAGCAAATAAAGACAAATTGAAAGAAGGAAGTTCAGCAATCGCTCTTTACAACAGGAAACCGACGACAGAAAACATTGATTTCACGAAAAGAAATGATGCGGAACCATTATCAAAGAAGAAAGGATTGGTTCGATTTCCTATTCTCCCAGAGAATTGGGGACCAAAGGCAAGAGCGAAAGAAAACAGGTACTTTTGGCCTTTTGGTATTTCAAACTACAGTTGCCTACCATTTATCCGGCAACCACGGGACATTAGGATTTTCAAAATTATTGAGGTTATTTTTGATTTTATCAGTGGTTCTCAACCTTTTTGCTTAACCGCTTCCCTGCTCTTGAGGTATAGTATATATACGCGAAAAAAAAGTTTACCGTACCTTGCTTGACGTATATAGTATATGCGCAAGATTGATTCCCTTTCAATCTCCCTCTTTCACACTTGGCGGTATTATGAAGATCAACAGGTAGTCTGTCTCTTCACGAAAATGTGAGACTTTGATTCTGCAGGGCTATATCAAAAAAACCTGAAACGAGCGAGTTTAGATTGCCACGTGTGTGTATTTCAGCCTTTGAAGGGCAAGTAAATAAGAAGGAATGCCTGTTTGCTGTCGGAAGTGTGGGCATACAGATACAGCTTATTCTGGGTACAACGCCTTCAAAATATAAACGGCGCCTCCCGAAAACAGTGACGTGCTCAGGCGGGAAATTTGGGTTGCCGGATTAATGGTAGTCGACTGTACTTATATCTTTGTATCTGTTTATTGGAAATTTTGAGATATTGCTTATTTATTTCTTCAGTGATGACGAAATGGAAATCTCCGATTATCTTAAAGAGAAGAGCAGGAAATATCAAGGGAAAAGGAAATCTTCGAAACCTGACAAGGCAGAGAAAAAAGTGAAAGTTGATGGTAATAAAAACTAGATAGAATTTGGAATGTTTGCTTTTATGACTATGTTAAGAAACTCATGGATGCCTGAAACAATATATGTGTAACAGACGAATTTTGGAATAATCTTTATTTTCCCCTATATGGAAAGGGGTTTTGGGGTATATAATTGGGTCCCCTTTTATTATTTTTTTTCATTAATATGAACACATCTCCAAATCCAGGATCAGTTTTAAAACGGGCGTGGCCCAATTCAGTGCCAGACTACTCAGCACACCTTTCCTTATAGACTCATATTAATAAGGTTGTGATAACTTGAGTCACATTTTTTGTGTTACTTGACTCAATTGTTGACCGTGAAAGACTGGCTTGAGTTTTGACGTCTATTTATGAAAAATGTTCATTTGTTGGAAGTTTTCTTGTGTAGGCCTTTTTTTTCTCTGCCGTGGTGATCATACAAATTTTATGAGATCAAACATTGAAATATATACGTTGGATTCAATATAGAAACTTGTGTAAAATAAATTCAACACTGGAATTTTTTTTTGTATTTTGTGATATCATTGTGTTGAATCCCGTACATTTGGCCAATAGTCGCAGAATGGGACATTTGGCCACAATTTTTTTTTTGTTGAAATTTTTTTTTTTTTTTCGATTTCTTTTTTGAAAAAATAAACCTTACCATCCTAATCCTTAAAGAAACTAATACTGACCCTTACCCCAACTCTAACTCTTACCCTGAAGCCCACCTCTAAGCATAAGATATAA
>JAUELA010009980.1:7657-21362 GCA_031471845.1 Boltenia villosa | reverse complement strand
AGAACCTTTTGATGAATATTTTCATTTTCATCTTCTTCTTCGTAATCAGAAGCAAGATAGAGCTGCTGTATTTTACTGTCGAGCATCCTCTTGGAAGACATGCTGCCTTTAGGCAGAGATTTCGATTTTGCAGAACTGCTGGAACTTGTTGATGGGGGGAGCAAGTATCCTTGGATGAATAAACTGTGAATCTGAAATAAAATTATTCAAATCAATTGAGAAATTTAAAAATTAAAATTTGAAACAGAGCAATATGCAAACGGGAATCGAAATGATACGAACCAACTTATAATGCAACAACTTACAGTAATTTTCCGTGAATAATACGCACCCTTGATTTGTTACCAAAATATTAAAAATTAAAATTATAAAAATTGAAAATTCGTTATATCCATGCATAATAACGCACACCCCCAAAATGGTGGTATTTTTTTTAAACCCCCAAAAAATATTTTTTACTCTTTTACCTTGCAGTCGATACCAAGGCTCCGACATTTCTTAATGCTGATTGTGACGTAACTGTAATGCTTGACACAATCACGGATCAAGAGAACGTGCTTTGCAGTTGGTTGGATCTGGATAGTCCGGCTTTTTTCTTTTGCTTCTCTGTGCTGCTTGCTTGCCAATGATGACGACAAACTGACAGTGACCAAACTAGGCATGTAGCTGCTATCATCAGGGTCAACCTTGTAAAAATGAGAAAGAAAAAACAGTTTATTTTGCAGTAATATACTCACTACACTGCGTTCCAGATCCAGTTCCCAATAAAATTGAATTAAATTTTTTTTATTTAAAACAAAATTTAATTAAGAATCAATGCAAATCTGAATAAATCTTTCGACCTGATGTGAGACCCTCTCTGGTACCCCCCAGAAATGACAACGACATAAACCACATAAAAAACATTCAATTAATTACATTAACACAACTAGTTAGACAGAAAGCAAAGTCCAAAACACAATAAAACACATGATTATTTTCACATTAATTTAATAACATGGTGAGCATTTGGCTGTTTTATATTTTCAAATTCTCAGGTTGAGAAGAGAACCACAGATTTGAAGCATTGATTTGAAACATTTCAGTACAGATAGGGCCAATGCCAAACAAAAACAACCATGGATTTACGGATCCAAGCGTGGATTACATACTATACAGAAACCAGAAGATACAAAAAGACACTCTGTTCGGGGGATAGCATTAAAAGTTTTGTTATAAATCGTTTTATAATGTATCCATGACATGTATCACTAGGAACTCAATCATTTCACAAACTATTTAAACTATTTTGCGAATTGCTGTTCGAATGCGGAAAGAAAACTGATATATTTTATCTGTATATATGTTAGGGTAAGAGTGATTAATAAGGTAATTATGCATAAGTAACAGTAAATGTAATAAATTTAAACTGGCCCGAAAACTGAACCATATACTATTCCTAACCATTGGCAACATGAATAATCACATATGTCTAACATGCTGGTATTGATGCAAAATTTAATTAAATTTATATATTTTGGTAAAAGAACATTTATCACCATCATTATCACCATGATTATCCGATTAATTTTTTTTTTTTTTTATTACAACAGCAACCTGCAATCTACTAGAACCTTCCTATGACATTGATAAAATGAAACTAACCTGCATAATTAAACTTGTTATGACTGATCTTGGTTGCATATGAAGAGTCAAATTATGTTTTTCTCCGACGGATCCACTCGATTTCCAGAAAGTTTCGTCGTTTCCATCAAGAAGACAATGAAGAATGTTACATCCTGACGAAGCATCTAACTTCTCCACCAAAACTTTCCAATCTGTTGTTAATTTTTGTTTTGCTGCTCGGTTGAGAGAATCACTATTATTTTGGGCGGCTGAAAATCAGAGAAAAATAAAAAAATTACTCTGTTATTCTGAAACAAATTTCAATCATTCCACAATTTTTCGACCTAAAAACAACAAAAAAATGAAACATAGATGGCAGATACTAGAATATGAAATATATAATTAAGAATACTGCCCCGGTATGAAAAGGATATGGCGATACGACCATGGGCCATCTGAGTCAGTCATACCTTAGTATATATTACATTAATTAAAGATTGATTTCAATACTATCACATTATCGTAGATAGGCATGTATGCATAGAATTTGTGGATGTTATACAATAAATGCAGATCAATTAGCAAAACGTTTTGTAATCAAGGCCAGTTCTTCTTACAAGATTTACAAAAGGGAAAAAGGAATGAAAAATATAATAATAATAAATTCAATCATTGATAAATGTGGGAACGATTAAGAAAGATGATAGAGTAATAGAGTCATGCTCTGATGTCTTCAGGTAAAGTGAAACCATCTTAGGTAAGGAATCAATCATACATGATCATTCACAATATGGATATTAGTGAACACAAGAGAAAAGGGTGACAAACATGGTGATTCAATTAAAGAATGGGGCAACAACTCTATCCAGTCACCAGATTAGAACAGCTAGAACAGAACTTTGTTTTTATCGATTCAAATATAACAGAAACAACTCACCATCTTGATCAGGAGACAAAGCGAGTTGATTGGTGATCGTCAAAGACCTGTAGATGATATCATATTAGAATACACTAATATCCCTGTACAATTCCCATGAGAAAATGAAATAAAAAATAATTTAATTCAAATTGTATAAAAATGTGGCTAGAACAATGAGAGTATTTTTTAAAGATTTTGCAAGATACTGAAATATGGGAAAAAAATCCATCTTCATTGAATGGGGTTTAATTCCTTGATATTAATAATAAAAATTAAAAAGATCTTCCCAAGATGAGGCTATTGCCTAACCAATATTGAATGAATAGTGCAACAGAATTATTCCTAAGATTTTCAAGGCGGAGAAAAAATTTTAACCTAAAATAATCGTATATTAATTATGTTGCCATTTAAGTGAAAATTTTATTTTTCCGAATTCATTTTTTAAGCTGTAATGATAATATAATGGTACGCTGAATGGGAAACATTGGTCTAACTATATTTTTAATACCTGGTAAACTAGTGAAAAAGAGAAAGAGAAAAATTTGAAATCTGAAATTTAATGTAAAATAACTGAGATGCATCTCACCTCGGACTGGTGATAACTGGGCAACTTGCTTTAACTCGGACAGGAGAAGCACCTGGTTTCTCGATCATATCAAACACGTGACGTGGACTGGCGTGTCGGTATGATCCGTAGCATTTGCTGCACATGTCGAAATCATAACAGATGGTGCATTTATATCGCTGACCAACAATGGGATTCGTCTGTAGAAGAATTGAAAGAAAAGTTATAAAACAGTGGTTCTCAACCTAGGGGTCACAGAGGGTTTTCTAGTGGGAAATCCTCCCCACTTGCAAGACTAGCTGCTGAGTTGCAGGCACAACCCTCCCATCATGTCGTGATCATTAGAGAATTGTGTTACTAAGTTATCAAGTAGTGTTAAGTAGTGAGTATATAATGACGTGTTTAACTTAAGTATCATATTTTATTACTGTTTTTGACTTAAACGTGTTGTGTTAATTCATGAGAATTAAATTGATTGTTTTTTGTGTGATTTAAATCAGAATATTTTACAACTCAATGAATGATAGTAGGTCGCTGCTATTTCTGGGGGAACAAAAGGGGGCGGGAGCCAGTCCAGAACCAGTTGCATGGCTGTTATTTACCTGGCATTGGTCACAGGTAACCCCTAGATGGCGCTGTGGCACTTTTTCCATTTCGGACAAGAGTCCAGTCCAGTGTTGCTGCTCAGGGAAATTAACAACAATGTCTTTACCGCTGATACTGACTACGCTCCCGACACTGTCACGCTTCACTGAGCCCCATTTGTACTTTGGTGATGTCACAGATGCCTTAACTTGTACCTAAAATGGATGAATTCAAGAATACTTAAAACTGTTATGGTATCGAAAGTGTATAATATCTATTGTATAATATTTTTACCTCATCTCCAATGTCGATAACTGATTCGACTTCTTGTTTGTCGTGGGTGTCTGTCGATGGTGTAGCTTCATGCGACATCAATTGCACATGTATATAACGGACCTTGAAACAAAAATAAATCAAATTTTACCAAAATTTGTCAACATGGAATTTCATGTATGTGTGTGCCTGTTTGTACCCAGTATGTTCCGCCTTTGGACACCCAGACAGCATGAACATTCAAGTCGTGGAGTCCGTCGTGATCGAGCCTTACAATACGGCCAACGTCTCCCTCTTTTACATCTTCATATGCCCGACAGCATTTTACCATCATTTCGACCTGTAAACATACATGCATTGATTGTTTTGCGAATTATATGCATCAACTTTTTAATTACTGTATTTTGTGTGAGGCTTGTCCGATCCCCTATAAGTCAGGGATCGACTGAATCATCGGTATCACCTAGGTTCATTGGAATTGGATATGGAATAAAAAAACTGAAAAAAAAGAGTATTTTCCATTCATAAACTCCAAATATTTTTGTTAAAATAATTTACCTCATCAATGTAACATGCATTTTTCCAATTTGTTTTTGCTCGATTATGAAGAAAAATGTCATGCAATTTATTCACTTGATGTGTGCACACTAAATGTGATGGAAACAAGCTACTTCCTTCCATAGCTTTAACATTATTATTTAAATCCAAATAAGACAAAAAATATATATTTATTGCCCTTAATTATTCCACATATAAATAAACATGGAAATGATTTCTGCTTAGTGTGAATTTAAGCAAGCATCAATATGTATAGTTTCAACACCCTCAAAGTGAAATAAATCTAGGTCCAAAATAGAAGGAGAGAGAGAAAGATCAATCAATTGAGAGCGTAATATGCATTATTTCAATGTTATTTTTTTTCGATTAGCTTGGAAAATAGTGCAATTTATTCACTTTACGTGTGCACAGTAAATGTAACATTATTATTTTAATCCAAATAAGACAATAAAATATATAATTGTAATGAGAACAAGCAGCTTCCTTCCTTAGCTTTGACATTATTATTGGAATCTAATAAGACAATAAAATTATATCCACATATCCTTAATTATTCCACATATGATTAACAATGGAAATGACTTCTGCTTAGTGTGAATTTAACCAAACAGCAATATTTATAGTTTCAACGACCCTCAATGTGAAATCTAGGTCCAACATGCAAGGAGATTGAGAAGATCTTCCGTGTGTAAAACTTCAATTTTCAAAATTTCTTCAAATTGTCCGTTCAACTCACCTTTATATTATCTCGGACATATTTAGCATATTCATCAATACTGCAGAAGTCTGAAGGAGATCTGTACACGACTGTGCTGCTATCTTCTGAACTTTCAATTTCCGAGAGTCTAAAAAATTGAAAACTTTTTCAGTGCATTCTGTACAAATCCTCATTTTCTATCATAAATACAAAAATATTAGTAAAATGATTCTTACAAAGGTCTTCTACAGATGTCAGCATCAGATGAGGGTAACAGGAAGTCCTCTTCATCTTCTATCTTCTCTGACGATGAAGTTGATGAAGAGTCATCCAAGGAGTCGTCTAGAAATGAAGAGAATCATCAAGGTGTTTAGCAGGGTTCGAAATCAACAGAAAATGTCAACAATTTTACTTTGGTAGCTTATCGGGAAGGATAAATAATAAAATGAAAATTTTCCTAACCCTTTACAATAATAATGGCAAAAAGTACGAACGAGGCCAAAATTTCTAGAGATTCTATATGTGGCATGCTGGTAGCTGGACACAATACAATTGAAAATCATAGAACCCAACAAATTGAATTTTTCATTCAAATTAGGGTTTAGTTGCCGATAGGGTGTTCTTCACAGTTGAATTCAATGGGGTTACAGCTTATATACCCCACACGGTCCAGGCATTTAGCCAACAGACATTTCGCCAACATATCTTACAGTTGGGGTTAGGTTCAGGGTTAGTGACACGCAAATAATAAATATTTTTTGAATGTTGGCAAAATTTCACTCTTCAAAAGATGTCTAAATGTCAGGGATTCAACCGAGACATGTTTTTTTCTTAAGTTATTGCATTTTACGAACCTCTCTGTGAATTGTTCAGAGCATCCAATGTATCAGATATTTCTTCACCTCTTCCCAAGATATCATTCTCAATAATAGTGAAGCCGTCAACTTCATCCCCTTCAACACTATTGTCATCTGACATTCCATCTGTTTTCGAAAAGTTAAAAATTATGTGAAGATATTCAAATCTTTGTAAAACTGTCTCTTATCAAAATTATTCAGGACTTGCATATGTAATAATTTATTATTTTTTCATGGAGATTAATTTTGTATCAATTTCATGAGAGATAAAATGCCTAATGGCCTAATTAAAGTAATCTTATTGTAGTTTGAGTCCAAAATTGGGATAAGATCAAGATAAATGATTGTATTATCACTCATTTAAGAATTCAGATATTTATATTATATTATCATGGAATATTTAAACTAATTTTAATTTATTATGTGTATCTCTTTGTTGCAAAAAAAATGGAATTTTTTTGTTGACTTTTCAAGACATGACTAAACTTCTTCTTTATACCTTCCTCCTCTGTCATCTCATCATCAGCATGAGGATGTTCTAGGAGCCAAGCAACCACCAACTCGAGACTAGGAGATGAATCTGACCCTGTGAATATATATATATATATATAAACATATAAATAAATGACAACTCTAATGAGAGTTTATGATGGTGAAGTGCAGATTGATGAGAAAAATAGTTAATCATGAACATTATCAATAATAAATGTTATTTTCTCCGCTATCCAAGTTCACCATCCTCGCAAGCCGGCATCATGATACATTAATTCAATATTCAGGAAATGCTCGAATTTTTCAACCGTTAGGTAGAAATAGAAAAACTTTTGAAAGTACGTCCAATTGATACTGCAAAATGCTGCTATCAAGCTGTAATATCAGGTCTCTCCGTATTCGCAGAACACCACTTTTTTTGCCTTCAATGTCATATTTGCGAACATTTTCATACTGTGTTTTAATAATATAACTTGATTTGGGATAACAAAGATAATTGTAATGACTATCTGTGGTAAATCCACCATAACACTATGTAATAGATGCTTTATATGCATCGGAATAATGCCAATTGCCGTTATACTCCGAAGGTGGATATATCCGCCTCCCGCACGCAATACGAAATAATCCAAGGCGGATATATTCGCCTGAATGATGGAAAGGGTTAAGATAACCAGTAGGTAGGAACAACATTATAAAAGAAATTCAAATCTCTAACATTAGAAATAATAAATCTTGCGTCAAACAATAAGCCATCTTTCTTACTCTGCGATGGAAGCACAGGCGCCTTTGCAAGTTCCTTATAAGCCACGATGATGTGGGAATCTCGGAATCCCATGTCTTTTAGAGTCAGCATGCAATCAGGCGGAACTTCAATCTGAGATTTTCTTTTCCGTTCTGATGGTGGTTCCCGTGGAAACAGAGACCATCGTGGAGTGCTGTGAGAAAATATAAGAAGGTGTCAATAGATTTTGCATTATCAACGTCTATCACCAGGTCTGTGTATATGTGTAAAATATTTTAGACTTGGACTCCACTCTGTACAAATTCCAACCAGGTTGTACAATCCTGACTCCAATAAGCATTACAAGACAATGGATATTTAAAAAAATTAAATTGCTAATTGGGTTTCACATTGGCTTCAATATAAGATTTATTTATTTTGGTAATAAAAAATCTTGGTGTAGAAAATCGATGGCAAAATTTTTAAACTCAGACACCAGTCCATCTAAAATAACATCTGGTGAACTCTCCATGCCGCTCTATTGCTTAAGGGAGAAATTAGCCAAAAAATGATTTTGATTCTACATATACACTGCTGCAAAGAAAGCTGAATTAATTTACACAATATATATATATATATATATAGACACGGCTTTTTACAGGAAAGCTGCAGTGAAGAAAAAATCTCAAACAATTGAAGAAATGAACCACAGAAAAATAGAGTACTAGACAAATTTATATCCATAAAGCTCACTTAGGACTTGTGGAACTTCTTGAACGACGAGAGACTCTTTGTCTCAATCTTCTGTGTAAGTGATGCCTCATCGTGCTGCTGTGACAATTCTGAAATATAAATCAATATAATATACATGTTATTTTCAATTCCCAAAATCTTAGATATTATTCTTTTTCTTAGATATATAAGTATGAATTAGCATACCTCATTAGCTCTGACTTGTTCTCTGTGTCTCTCTCTCCGTTCTGATCTTCTTATTGCACGAGCTGCATATTGGCTCGGTAATAAATCACGAAAATTGTCGAGGCTAAGAGAGAAAAAATATTAAAACGTTAATTGGAAGAGGTGATTTTTGTTTTCCGTAAGATTTCTTTTGAATCACGTATATTTTTGGAGTCGGACGCAACGTTTACCCAACTTGAGGCAATTAAACCAATCTATGGTTACTGAACGCCTTAATTAGAATATAACGGCCTAATTGACCTAATCTTGATTGATGCTAAATTTTTTTCGAAAGAAGGGAAGTCTACTTCACATCTGTTGATCAAAGCAACAAATAATGAAAAATATTGTAAAATACCTTTTTCCACTCCCTTCTCCATTTGCCTTCCCTTTAGCTCCTCCATCCAAGGAGGAATTGAGTAGAGTAGAAGAAGACACTCCGCAACCCTGTAGAAATTTGTCAAGTACTTTCTGCTGCTCTTCTGAGGATTTGATAAAGATCAACAGAGCTGATGCAGCCTCCTCCATCTCCTCCAGTGAGAAGGAGGATTTGAGATGTGAGGGAGATACGGCGAGAGATAAGAGGTCTTGCAATGGAGTCTGGAGAAGAGAGAATTAATGTAGTGAAAAATCCAATGATGTAATCACCAATAAATATGATAAATTGAAACTAGCCCTAAACCTATTCCCTACAAAAGTGGTTTCCAAATTATTTTTACTGCGGAACCCTTCGTCATTATTCAGATATATGTGGAACCCTAACCTATACTGAAAAACATAAAGTACTATAAATTGTGGGTTAAATTAAGAAATAAATGTAAAATTTTAACTGAAAAAGTATGATTTATTTAAATTCGCTGGTGATTTCTATTCCTTCAGCAAAGTATATTTTCAAATAAATTATTTTCATGTTACTTGGCATCTTGCGGGACCCCTGATTTTTTTCACAGAACCCTTGGGTTCTGCGGAACACAGTTTGGGAACCTCTTCCCGACACTAACCCTAACCATTGGAAATACGAATAATCACCAATATCAAATATGTCGGTAATGATGCATAATTTCATTTTAGGTAAATTTTTTATATTTCGGTGTCACTTTATCATGATTAATCACTTTTATATATAGAGATTGAGATGGACAAGGAATGAAGAACAAATAATACCTTTACATTATCCATCAAGCTATCTTCATCTGAATTAAGAGCTCCGAGAGTTGCCACATTATCAGTGCTCTCGAATTCACTGTCTGTCCGATATTCCTCTGTAACTTCTGTCGCTGTCGTAATTTCTTCTGTGTTCTCTCGTTTCTGTTGCGAGGAAATTTCGGAAAGGTTGTTGCACGTTTTCGACAAATTTATCCGGTTTTCAGTGTCGGTTGACGTTGCGGATTTCAGATTGCTTTCGGACAAAGATTTTCCAAAATTGTTTTTTAAGAGTAGGGACGGGGTCGAAGGTGCGGAATATGAGCTTGACCTTGAGATTGATGAAACAGGAGGGTCAAGGTCGCAATCTTCCAGTTGAACTTCGGCTTCGAGTATCGGAATATTTTTCATAATAGTGAGAGAGATAGAATATTTTACGGCGCTGCGGAACAGTTTCTGATCCTTCAAAAGTTGCGGAAGGGCTCGCAAGAGTAACAAATGCATGTGGAGACGTGTTGATTGGTGGAATTGAACCTGGAATTGATGTAGAATAAGTGAATGATTTAAAATGTGAAAATACTGCATAAAAAATTGGGTTTCAGAAAAAGCGCTGCTGCCATCTGATTTTAAAGTTTATCACTTTCTATAAGGTTGAAGAGTTAAAAGCTACCGTAATTTTCCGAGTATAATACACATTATTACGGTCAAAATCTTAGTCATTTTGGGGGTGCATACTATGCATGGATATAAAGACCAATTTTCAATATTTTGGTGACAAATCAAGGGTGCGTATTACACACGGAAAATTACGGTAATTTAAAATAATTTTATAAATTGGGAATTACATATCTATCTAAAAAACCTTATACCTCTTCTTTTCCCAATACCATGTATTGAGTAATATTGTTGGAAATAATGTTGTTTATACTTGAAAATTTATTCATCATTAAATGAGGCCTGTTAATCTGCTATTACCAATTGGTCCTTCTTATATAAATTATTTTTTTTTCTTCATATTTTACGATTTTGATTGATATTACAGTTTTCACTTACGGTGTCATAAACATATACTGACCGCTGTTTTCAAAACTTGGACGAAAAATAAAAATTCAAACTATATGGTGTATCTCTAACGAATAAAAACTTACCACATCCTGGCCATCCATCAATGCAGGTGCAATGCTTCGAGTTTTTCGTTTAGTCCCACCGGCATAAGCCACGTCATTATCAGTCTGATTAGTCGTTCGCAAGACTTCAGTGATGCGATTTGTAGGGGTCAAGGCTATTTGCAGTAACTGACTGCACGTCGCAATCAGGTCGGTTGAAGATGTCAGATGACTTATATCAAACGAGTTGCTGTTGGATTGACTCGCAACCGTCAAAACTTTGTAAGAACATGACTTTGTTTCTTTCTTTGAGCTGCAAAACAAAAAGAATGTGTAACAATGAAGTACCCATTAATAGGGTGACAACTAGGCTAAGACTAGGGATGCACTAATAAGCAGACTGGCCGGTCTCTGATTAATAGATAATCAGGAGGTTATCTACTTACTTATTGATGTAGATATTACTCTTATATATTCTCATACTAATTTATCAAATCTGTTTTCATTTATAATACAATTTGTCTCCTTCTTTCCTTAGTTTAGTATTGCCCCAATAACTGATTTGGAGTGTTAAATAGGAAAACAGTTCTTGTATCTACCTGAAATAGGCTGTTACTTGTCCACCAGAATAGATGCTGGTTACTGTCCCGACACCCCAAGTCTCATGAGTGACCGTGCCACCGATCCTGAATGTTTTATCCGAGTTGGAAATCAATGCTAATGTTGCCATGGCGGACTTGATATTTTGCGGATCCAATTCTTCGGTATTCGAGTTATCTTGGTCAAGATAGACTGGAAAAAACTGCAGCGATTGACAGATGTATTCGTTGATGATATTATTCCAGTTCTCACTCTTGTGGAGTTGCCTGTATGTAGGGAAAGATAGTTTGTCGGTGATAGAAGGGTGACAAGACATAATATCACTCCCTTGTGATATTTGTGGGAAGAAATTCAGCCGATAAAAACATCGTAATGAACATCTTTATGCATATTAATGTCCACATTCAAAAGTGATTTACTTGTAATATATGTGGGATAGCATTCAGATTAAAGGGACAACTCAATGCACTTATTCGCTTCCATACTGGTGAAAAGTAATTTTCTTGTGATCTATGTGGAAAAGAATTCAACGGAAAAAAGATCTAAACAGACATGCTCGCATTGATACTGGTGAAAAGTCATTCTCTTGTCAAATGTGCGAAACAAAATTTAACTATGAAGGAAGTGGTGGAATGTGAAGGTGAATGACATCATTATATTATTTTCAATGTATGTACAAGAATTTTTCACACAACAACTTTATACAGACACAAGATAAAAGTACAAACCTCAAAAGACAAACAAGTTCCTCTGCTATTGTTCCAGGATGATCAGAGAAATCAGACACACCAGGAACATGAGGATTCCTTTCTTGAGAATCTGGTTTTAAATGTAATTGAAAAGCTGAGATTGATTTTTCTGAAATTGGTTTTCAAATATAACAGTTCTTGTGGAATGCTTATTATCCTTCAATGTATGATAATATTATTTAATATGGAAGATTTGGACATAAATATAATGAATGGCCCAAAAAATACATATACAAGTGTAACAATGTGTCTAAAAATGATCTAGTCTTACAAATCACATGGAACCTGGACTTGTGAGGAGTCTGTTAGCTATAGAATGATAGCAAGTATTTATTTTGGAAAAAATTTTGGGTTGAGGGTAAGTAAGAATACCTATTTGAACACAGGAGAGCCTTTCCCGCAAGAACTGATTAGTAAGTGTAAAAAATAAGTAAGTGTAAAAATTCAACTACTGAAATATAACATAAAATACCGTTTTCACAAGCTTGATCTGAACATGATAGATCTGGACCAACTACCAAAGAGCCGAGAGTACTGAACAACTGGTGAACCTCTGCCTCGTGTGTTTCTAGTTGACTTGTTAAATCTTTAGGACCGGTACCGACACCACCATGGCCCAGGGACCAGTGTGGCAGGATGGTCATTAAAAATCGGACAGCCTGAACTTGTTGAGAAGTCACGCCTCTGCAAACCGTGTCATGATCCTTTCCAATAATCTCTGGGAAAGAGAGTAATAGCAAAATTGATTCTATTTTTCAATGAAAAAAAATAATAACAGTAAGAGGAAAATGAAAATGAATGGTTTGAAAATTAAGAAGGTCAAGTTATCACTGGTTCTGAATGGACAATGGACTCCTTATCTGTGCAAGGTTGTTCCATTTGACTTAAAGATAAAGAGGTTGCGTCAGGTCACGGCTTTTCTCTACCATCATTATCACATGATTGCTCATTTGACTATGTAAATTCATCATCAACATCAAAAACATTATTATTGTTGAGAGGAAGTTACTACTGAGCAACCTGCGGTAATTGTTCACAAATAAACTTCAGTTTTTTTTTTTTAATAAATTAAAGTCATGCTTGACTGATGCAAATTAAAAAGACAATGAAACAAAAAAGAGAATGATGGAGGCAACACATTTTTGCCTTAGTAGTTTACTTTTCACCCAAAACATTTTGCTGAACAAGTTTGTAGTATTTTCTGAAACTCACCTCCTAGTAAGTGCATCCAAGCTGGAGTCGTAAAATACACTGACAAAGATGGGTTGGATGCGATGCCCCGGACGAACCCAATCGAGACCCAGTTTTTGGAAGTCTAAATTTTTTTCAACAATTTTTTAAATTATTTGAAAAAGGGGAATTTTTTTTTCAAAATATGTTTTAATATCTTCACCTTTTCCCCTTTGCGATCTTTCTGTTGCCGGATATTGTCGCATAATCGCTTGCTTATCAAACGAGCAACACCGTTATTGACAGCGGGACACTGGCTTGCAGATAAACAATGCATCTAAGAATGAAAATATAGTTTACTCAACATGCACATGAAACAAATTGCAATATTTAATTTCGCCCTCTAATATATCACTGCATATGATAGAGGCTAAAATATGCAAGATTTATTTAAAATCTAATAGTAGAATCTGGTTCACCTTAATGAAAAATGATTAAATATGTGCTGACACTGTATAAGTGCAATTATAAAAAATAATAGTTCAGTTGAACTAGATAGGAAAGAGTAGACTCCACTTGACTTGAAAATTTTAGCTCAAATAACTCTATTAAATTTGATTAGAAAAGCTTTATTAGGTCCTTGTAGATTTACGAACTACGCAATTTGATTCTGCTGCGGCTTACTGAGAGTTTAATATTTGAGTA
>JAUELA010009870.1:0-11984 GCA_031471845.1 Boltenia villosa | reverse complement strand
CTTACTTTTTCAACATCAAACACTCTCAATGTTCCATCCCCATATCCAGCTGCTAACATCTTATCAGCTGGAGGAGGGGGATCTGGGCGAGAATCATAAGGATCTTCCTCTGATTTGATTGGATGACTGAAAACCACACAAGTACAGGGCTGGTCCAAAACCTTACAATGCATATTTGAATTTTTTATTTTTTTAAACTTTTTTTTAGTGAAAAAAATAAAATTGAGAAGTTACAAGTTAAATAATCTTACTTGAAATTGGACTGTAAGTTCCAGACTATTTACCGACCACAAGCGGACGGAACCCTCTTTGCTGCAGGTCGCAAAATATTCGCCTTCGTCAAAAGTTATACCGTTTATCTATTGAGTATAAAATAGTTGTAAAATGAGCATTTCAGCAGTAAAAATGGTTTTTTTTTTCCAGAGAAGAATATAATGCCTTACTTTCCCTTTATGTCCTGTGACCATTCTTACAGTATTGTGTGCGTTCCAATCTATATACCACAGAGTACCGGCTGTAGTGCTGACAATACCAATGTCAAGAGTTTCATCAAACATTGCCGAAGTGATCTTGGAAGAATTCAGAATTTTATTTGTGAGAAAAATAAATAGTCATCATTAGTCAAATTGTGTTTTGAGAGAATGTTAAATGGAGAAAATATCAATAATTTCCATGTATAATACACATTATTTTGGGTCAAAATCATTTTGGGGGTGATTATTATGCATGGGTATGAGGAATTTTGATATTTATCAATTAAGCAATAAAGCACTCAGTCGTAAACTGTAAAAAAGCTATGTACAAGCTATGAAGCACCGAAAGTGGAAAAAAAAAAGATTTTGCTGATTATATTTTTCAACAGTACTGATCATGTCGTAATCGTAAACAAGAAATTTTGAACGAAAAATGTATTTTTTTCCCCAAAATATGGTGCGTAATATACATGCTAATAGTCATTTTTTGAATATTTGATGACAAATCAAGGGTGTGTATTATACACGTTGCAGTAGGCCTACAGGAAAAAGCTAAGTGGAATTGGGAAATATATTTGATATATAAACCACAATTTAGAAGTCAAAAAAGCAGACTTGCACAGATTAAACAAGATAAAGCATGAAGAACAAGAAAAACCTCAGAATGCAAAGATAGTTCATCTTCCATGACCAATCCTTTAGGATGCAGCGATTCATCATCTCCATTGGCCTCCCGGGCCTCCTGCACGGCTGTAAGCGACCAGGATCTCAAACTCCTGGAGGCACCTCCAGAAACCAATCTCGCACCTTTGGATAACAACACGCAGATTTCGGCGCTATCTGCCCTCCAGTGGAGGAAACATTCATTCGAACGTGTGTCCCAAGCAGATACAGTGCCAGTGTTAGAACCTGACATAAAAAATTAAAGAATTGAACAGATGTATTGTGAGTTTTAGTCAGGACTGTGGAGTTGGAGCAAATTTTTAGGTTACCGGAGTCGGAGTAGAGAAACATGTGCCAGCTCCGACTCCTAATAAGTTTAAACTGTGAAAACCGAATCGTAATGTATTCCTAATAATTCTGGAATATTTTTAAAAATTCATAATTTCAAATTGAACTGAAATTTATGTTCTACATTGGAAACTGTAGAGCCACAGCATACTGCAGAATACTGAATCGTGTTAGTTAGAAGATTCAAGTGCTAAAAGGCTAGCTAATATGAAACTGATACTGCTTATAGATTATATATCTTGATTAAAATGTTATATTAATTCATGCCAGCACTTGACAGTAATGAATTACTTTGTATGTTTCGTAATTTCAATCAATGTATGACATATATAATTAGTATACTTATTAATCATTTACTATCTTGATATATGGATGTATCATAATTGAGGAGTCGAGTCGAAGGTTTTAGGTGCCAACTCCACAGCCCTGGTTTTAGTTAACACCTACTTTGTGAAAAAGTAAAGTTTTTCAAATAAAATTATTTATTTATATTCATGGATCCAAAACAATATTAAATACTAGCCTGAATAAATATTTTAGCTACAGTGGCGCAATAAAGCCGTAGGAATATTCAAAATGACAAAATAAATTTACCAGCATATAATACATGATCAGTTCCATAGCAAGCACTTGTGAAATGTACTGGTCTGTCATCATCGGAAACAAATATATTGTGAGGAATCTTTCCTTCATGAAATTGCAGTTGAGCCTGGAAACAGTTACATTTTTATCTACCTGATAGCAGTATTGATTGATATTTATTTCAACATATTAATTAACCTTGCAGGGCACAAAATAACGGCCAGTCATCGGTCAAATGACTGGCAATTTGAAGGCTTTGACAGTCGTCAAAATTTGACGCCAGTCACAATGACCAGCTACAATGGCAGGAATATTTATGTTTTCAAGCAAAATTAAACAGGACACAATTGTAAAAGTTCGTTTTTCATACGATGAGTGTAAAAGTTCGTTTTTCGAATGATGAACGTCCTCAATTTACTTTTTGTAACAAACGGCCTTATAAAGGAAAGTGACATTCTCTCTATGCATTTATGCAGTGTTTTTAAGACAAATAATATGACAAGCCAAACATCAGTTTTGACTCTATTGTACCCTGCCCTTGATAAAACTTCACACCTTCATATTGCTACTGAGATTGAAAATGTCTATATTAGGGGGGCCAAATTGCAAGATCGGGGTACATTATCATTTGAATATTACAATTTCTGTAATTTTATCCTAGAGTTGTGAAATGTTGTGCAGCAAACCGTTTATCCTTTCTCTATGCTCCCTGTTAGTTGTGGATCCATATGTAGCGTAAGTCACACACATATGCTCAAACAAGAAATATAAAATTCAAAAATAATATCAGAAATAGTCTTGAAGAAGCTGGATGTTATAATCTAACAAAAGCTTATGAAATATAACTTTTAATTGTGTACGAACAAGACTATGTCTGATATTATTCTTTATCCACATATTTGAATTATTTCAGCTTTCAAACATTGTATCCATTTCTTTATTAAATTTAGTAATTTTAAAAGCGGGAATGTATATATTGTGAGTATATAAATATAGATTTGTTTTCAATGTTGCAACCTTACATCTTACATTTTATTGCAGGTTTTATTCGGTTTTTCACAATAACTGTGTAATTAAAAAAAAAAACAGTACAAAAATCAGGCCTATAGAGATCTAAATGGATTATTGAATATATTAATTAAACTTCTTTATATTAATTAATTTGTCTTCTCACCTCCTGACCATACTCCTCAACCAACCAGAAGACAATACTTGCATTTTCGCCGACTGTCACAAACTCATTTGGAGCAGTTGGATCCCACACAACCTTAATTACATTTTTTTACAAAAAGACCAGATAATTTAATTTCATTTTGTAAATTTCTTAATCATTCTCTCATCTACAAATATTTAACTACAGTAGTATATATTTTAGCATAGCAGTGAATAATCAGTAATTATGCATAATCACTGTGAATTGTGATAAATTGAAACTAGCCAGGTCTAAACCCAGCCTTAGTCCTAATCCTAATCCTAATCCTAACGTGTTTTGAACTTCCTAGCATCATCCTGCATGCTGAATTGAATTGGGTGTTTTATGCATAGGTATAACAAAAATAAGGATTTAAAATTTTTATTATTTTTATTTTTAATATTTTAGTGAAATCAAGGGTGCGTATTATACATGGAAATTTACGTTAATCACTTTTATCATGACTTATATATATTAAGAATATATGGAGACAACTAACATGATGAATTGTTGATTTATATTTTGATGACGCAAGAACAACTGGCTTCGTCTCCCCGTCGTAACCACTCCACACGACGACCTTATTCTCTCTGTAATCTCCTACTGATACCATAAATCTGACAAAGAAACATTTTTAAGATTAAATTCTTATTGCTTTTCTGGCAAAGCTAAGATAAAAGGGTTGAAAGGCTTGAGAATGAGGTAAATGAAGATTTCTAAAGGATGAAATAAAAATCAATTCTGATAAAAAGTACAATATAATGATCAAGAAGTTCATTTGAATTCAATTAGTTGGCCAGAGAAGGAAAAAAAAGGGAAATTCATTTTATTATTTTGATATTGTGATATAGTCGTGAATTTTCATTTTACCAATAATTTTTTATTGTGTGCATTCCACTTTTTATAAAAAAAAATTTAAAACGTCGTTTTTAAGATAGTTCAAAATTAGGATGATTTTCAGAAAATTCATTAATAAAGATCATCTTAAAATTTCTGACATAAATTACACAGTATAATTTTTTTACAACCTGTCATCCCGTGAATAAGCTATCGCGATGACATCATGTTCATGATGACGTAACACTGCTCTACATTCTCCGGATTCAACATCCCACAGACCGATCTCACTTTGCACCATCCCTCTCTCGCAAGAAGCGCAAGCTAAAATCTATGGATCAAAATAAAATGTTCGCTTAATGAAGATGGTAAATAAATTAAAAATAATAAAATATTCCGTTGCTTTTTGATTGTTCACTAATCACAATTTATAAGACACAAAAAAACAGAGTGATTGGAAAATAAATTTTTCAGTAATAAAAAAATATTTTTTTTAACCATTTTAACTTTCAACTCAAATGAATAATATATTTTACCCAATAATAAGAAGGATTATATTAAAATATATTAAAGATAATAAAAGCTTTCAACAATAATTTACCGAACTATCGTGTTGTAATGCCATGGTTGATATTTCTTCTGTGTGCCCTGTCAGGTGGCGCTGCGTGCCATTTGCGAGATCTTCTAGTACTACGATCGATCCACTTGAATATGCAAATACTCCTGTATCTGGATTCCATATCATGTTCCCCCTTCCATTGCCGTTATACCTGAGCATATAGATGAATGGTCGTATTTCATGACATATAAGACTATTTATCCCCATTCTTCATGGTTCCATTTTTTTAAAATTTAAATTTCAACAGAAAATTTTATCAAAAAAATTAGTGTATTCAAGCACTGAAAACTTTCCTTATAAGGCCAAGGGGCTATTTTGAGGCTATTGTAAAAAAAAGTCAAATACAGTACATGTTAAAATTTTCTTCATTTAAAATAAATCTTCACTTTTTAATCAATTAAATAACCTAATCATTCAGGGACCCACTATTTTACCCCATTATTAAGGGTTTCATATTTTTTCAATAAAAATATCAGCATGAAGAAACAGCACTTATTGTAAAATTTTATAAAAAATTATAAAACATAAAAATAACAATCACCCAATAACTGCTTCTAGATTCAACCCTTCTTCACCCTTTCTAGGTGCATATCTCCGCACTGCTTGTGTGCTGCTGTTCTCAGATGCACAAAAATGCTTCAAAACCGCAGGTCTTTCAGAAAAACCTTAAAATAAGGAACAAAAGAAATAGAGAAAATTGATTGCTTCAAAACTAGGGCTATGGGTGTGGAGTCAAAAGTCAAGAAAAATGTACCCACTCCGATTCCTAATAAGTTCAAACTGTCAAAACCGAATAGTAATGTATTCTGAATAATTCTGGAATATATTTTTTTAATTTACTGAATGGTGGGACAAGATTCAAGTGCTGAAAAAAGCTAGCTGATATAAAACTCATATGGCTCATAAATAATATATGTTAATTTAAATGATATGTTAATTCCTGTCAGCACTTGACAGCGATGAAATACTTTGCATCTTTCATGCTTTAATCAATATATGAAATATCCAATTAGTATACTTATATATATTTAGTATATTGGTATATAAATAAAGGAGTATGAGTTGGATGCATCAATCATAATTGAGAAGTCGAATGTTTCATGTACCGACTCCAAAGCCCTGTTCAAAACCATTAGCTAACACTATAATACGAACTTATTTTGACTTTTGCATTTTCATACCTGCAGGTTCAGTTTCCTCTGTCATTGCATGTCCTTTTACAGGTTTAATAGGTGACAGTGCAGCTCTTCCTCTGACAGTATTTGAGCCCCAGAAAACTTTAATGGGATCGTCTCTGACTGATTCGGCTTCTGAATTCGGAATAATTTTGAGTGTTGGTTTCTCTGGTTCAAGCTTTTCTGGTTTATCTATATCGAAAAATGAAATATTTATAGATTTATTTTTAGATTTCCTCTGCTAGGTTGGTTATTCTTTATTCAAGCTTTACAATGTTAGAATTCAGGGTGATGCAACTTCACAGGCCACGAATGAAAAATAAATTTTGCATTTTACTGTAGAATTTTTTTTCCATGATTGGTGTCTTTTTCAACCAATACTGTATTGTCACTCTTGCAATCATTAGTTTCAGGGGATTTGAATTTATTCATACACAATGCTGGTCATATTCTTGTCTGCTAATGGAAGGTCTGGGGTCGAGACTTTTTTACCAGAGTCTCAATATGGATTTCTATGTTGGTAAAGGCAGGTCAAAGACAAGCGCCTAGTCTTGTGGTTCATTTCCCATTTGATTTCTGGTTTTGTATTTTAAGATGTTTTTCAGCATTAAGATGTTAAAATCAGTCGCATTGGCTCTTGTTTTTATATTGCAGTAATTTTTAAACAATTCTTTTCTAAAAAAAATACAATCGATCAATATATCATTATGAGTGCCAACGGACCACTAAAAATCACTTGAGCGCATAGTTGGACCACAATGTTACAGTTATATCCACTTTTAATCTATAGAGAATAGGAATGAATGAGCAAACCTTGCAATACGAGTTTATCCATCATTTGAGCGTCCACAGTAAACTCTGATACATCAGTTGCATCCAGATCCAGAGTTCTCAGAGTATCTGGCGCCACCCAGCCGGAATTTTGTGTTTTTGATGGACTTCCGACTTTGTTGGCTGCTAAAGAGGAGAGTGGAACAAGATGTAACATTCCAGTTTAAATTCATTAAAATTTTAATTGTGAATTATAATAAAAAAATAGTTGTGATCTGAACATAGGTTTTTGGTCAGTTAGCTGAGTCCTCAATGTTGACAGATATTTCTTGATTTTTCTGGTTTATCTTAACATATTTATAAATTGAACTGAACAACATTCAGCATCTCTCTTCCGATATGGAATTATGAAATAATTTTCTGATTCTTATGTCATGAACATACCAGCAGGTCCAGTTGGTCTTGGCACTGCACGCCTTGGTTGTGGTGTGCTGTCATCTCGGACGGGAGATGGGATATGTAAGCCAACATCTCTTGTTGGGATTTCTTCATTGAAGTCTGAATCTGAAAGAAAGATGATAATTTCAAGTTAAAGTAATACAAATTATACATGAAGTAAATTTTGAAATAATTTTGAATTTGAATCTTATATCAAGTTATGGCAAGATTAGGAATTGTATTTTTGGCTAAACCCTTTCCATGCATTAGGAGGATATATATGTATATATATATATATATATACAGGTTAACGGCAATTGGCATTATTCCGATACATAATAAAGCAGCTATTACATAGTGTTATGGTGGATTTAACACAAATAGTCATTAAAATTCTCTTAATGGTATCCCAAATCAAAGTTATATCAATAAAATAAAATTTGAAAATGTTTGCAAATATGACATAGCAGGCAAAAAAGTGGTATTCAGCGAATACGGCGAAACCTGATATTATAGCTTGATAGCAGCATCTAGCGGTATCAATTAGGCGTACTTTCAAAAGATTTCAAGGTGTTTTATAATTCCTACCTGAAGATAACTTTTTCACTTGAAAAATTTGAATATTTCCTGAATATTGAAGAATAGGAGTAGGATAATCGAATCATTTCTCTGATTTTATGCGTTATTATACAAGAATTTTAAACCCTATTTGAAATGAATCTAAAGTGAAGCTTATATGTTAAATAATGAAATCTTATGAAAATTTTACGAGTGATATACAAATTCGAAAAATTAAATACTGAAACATTCTCAGTTTTGGTATTTCAAAATCTGCATGGAAAAGGTTAAGTTTTATTGATTCTTCAGATTTCTAATTTGGATAAGATTTAAATATTTGAATCCTCTACCTATTAAACTATTATTTATAGAAAAAATTATTTTCTTTAACCTTCACTTGTTCTTCTTGCTGTTGAAAGAAGATCAGCTCGTTGGTGCCTGCCGATCGAGAGAATATTCTCATCTTTTGTGATCTCGGAGCGAAGATCCAATTCGGATCCCTGCTCATGTAGTGTTTCCCGGTGCCGGGACATCTTCCCAAGAAAGTCCCAGAGAAACAAGCCCTCGTGCCCGCAGGAAATCACCCCCAATTGGTCCGGGGTGAAGATGACACGACATATGGGGCCACAGTGTCCAATGAAGACCTAGAAAAAAAAGAGAAAAAAAAATAGACCTGACTGAGCCGAATAACACAAGTTTAATATTCAAACTATTAGAAATATAAGAAAAAAATTTCTGGTAAAAAAACATATTGAAAAGTTTTAGTACCTAAAGTTATTTTATGTTAATATTCACATGGTCTCTCTCGTTTGCACACAGCTAAAAGAATTTTATTCCATATGCTTTTGCTAGATCAGGGGTGGGCAAACTTTTTCTTTCCGTGGGCCGCATGGAGCATCTGTGATTCTCTCGCTGGCCACATTCAACAAAAACCATATTTACTAAATGTCATTTCCACACAAAAACGCAATTATTATTCATGCAAATGTGTTTGCGTTTGCAAAATCTCATTGTAGTCTCGTTAAATGCGTTTTTCTGTGCGAAAATGTCTGGACCACATAAATTGACATGGCCTTGAGAGGATGTTCGCGGCCGTAGTTTGCCCACCCCTGCGCTAGATCATATTATATTATAGCTTCTTCAGACGAGGCATTAATAGACAACTAAATAAGAAGAAGAGTTTTCCACACAGCATTTTAAAACTCTTGGCGTAACTTTTAACATTACCTGGAAGTTAATATCTTTTGAGAGCGAATAATCCCAAACTTTGATGACTTTATCTCCTGCAGTTGCAAAATGGCTTCCATCCTCACTAGCTGTAATGGATGACACTTTGTTTCTGATAAAAAAAATATATATTACTTTCATTGAAATATAACATATGTGAATATTGTTATAATATATATATATAGTCCTTATTTTTTCACCTGTGAACGTTATCTGTTACTGATAACAAGCACCCATCCTTCAGATCAAGTTTTAAAAGCCTGTTTCCAACGGTTACAACCAGCAGGTGGTGCTGTGTAGTCGCGGAGAAGCAGACTCGTAAAGGACAGTCAACTGTAGGCCTGAAATCAAAACATTCCATAAATATCAATTAAAAACTTTGACAAAGTAAAATGACAAGGTAAAAGAAAAAAAAGTAAAATAAATTTCAACAAAAATATGAAATGAAATAAAAGAACTAAATACATTTTTTACAATTGCACCTGTATATAAATATATATTAATCATTAATTATGCATAATTATTTACTTTTACCGAAATAATCAAATTTACCTAAAATTAATTTATGCATCGTTACCAACACATTTGACATATGTGATGACCGATGGTTAGGGTGCGATCAAAAGATAAAGCAAATGAAGCTCGTAATCTAGTAATTGCTTCACAAAATTTTCCTATGGGGAAACAGTCTGGTGTGCAGTTAGTTGGGGGCAATTGTCCGGGTGGGGTGCAGTTTTCGGGGCGTAGTTGTCCTAGAACCGAAATACACAAACATACTTTTGCTTCAAAATATCAGGTTCCAGTTTCAGTCCAGTTGAAACATCAATTCGTAATAATTCGTCCAAGGTAGAAGCCGATGCCACGGTCACAGTAAACTCTGTTGGTCCCACAAATGCCACGCGGCGAGAATCAGCTGACACGGCTAGGCTTCGTGGCCCATACCGGTCCCCTCTAGCTGCGGCGCGTGGTAAAGCCCGGATCACAGCTGAGCCGGTTTTCTCAACATCCGAGGTGTCATAGAGTGCGACTGTCCCTGTAGGAAGATATTGGTGCAATTCAGATAATACATAGCGATGGTTTATTATAAAAATTAAAGTTTTGCACCTTGGAATGTTAATACAAAAGAATAAATTTTTAAAAATATAATAAAAAAATAAAAATAGATGGTGTATTACGAAAATTATCAGTTTTCAACATTGCAATTTTAATACACAAACTTATTATTTTAGAATGGACAAATAATTGAACAAATACAAATACATTATACTGTGAAAAATTAAAGAAATTAGCTTTTTCATCTGGTAGAGAACAAAGTGTCATTTCACAATATAGTACAGTGGGTTCCAACATGTTTGAATTATAATATATTTTGCTTCAGTTACTCGTTGTAAAATACTTTATAGGTATAAATAATGTTTCAATAGTTAACTTAATTTGGTACTTATTACTTTGAGCGGTCCCTTCGCAAAAAAAAAATATATATCTATTACCTAACCCTCCTCCCTAACCAATGCTGGATTTATTTTAATACTGTATTGGTTAGGGAGGATGTTTAGGGTAGGTTTAGGTAATAGTTATTAATATTAAGTGCTGCAACGTCGACCATTGATCCTAATGAAATCTATCTCATCTCGAAAAGATATTTTGCAAGAATACTACTAGTGCTTATATTGGAGCTTGGCAATAATCTGAGGCAGTTCAGGAAATAATAGTTCATTTTACTCTGCTTAATTGAGGGAATATCTACTCTTTTTCCTTTACTCCCTATTTCCAAGGTACTTACTTATATATATTTTTCTAATTAATTACTAGTTTCCTTACCTTTCACTTCAGCACTGTAGAGAAATTCTCCGCATGGGGCAAATATGACCCCTGTGACCTTTGATGAATGAATCCGATGTTCCGAGAGAAGACTAGTCTGTCTGACATGGAATACTCGAATTGCTCCGCTCTCAAATCCACATGCGAAGATCTAGAAAGAGTTAAATTATTTAAATCATGAAAATAATGTAATATATGTTAGATCACCCACATCTAGAGATAAAACATTAAAATGTAAAATTTGTGTTGCATGTTGTTTTATTGCAGATTCAGATTTTAAGCATGATGACATTGATCCCTTCAAACTATCTTTCATACTTTCTTATTTATTTTCACATGAAGAGGATCCAAAATAAACTCAAAACCCATATTTTGAATTGAGAATTTTAAAAAATGCTCTGATGAAATATATCTTCATTATATTGCTTTTTTGCCTTGGCTAAAAAACTACAAGACATATGATCTAAGACAGGGGTTCCCAACCAGGGGTTCGAAAAAGCATTTCAAGGGGTGCGAGACAGAGTTAACATTTCGTTTTTGTATTGTATATTTACTAATTGCATGAAAAAGGTTGGGAACCCCTGATCTAAGATATGTGAACTTTAACCTCTAAGGTAGGGTGACATGATATCGCAATCGGGGTGTCCTCGGGGGTTGTGAAATCATAGAGTTGACGTAAAGTACTGAGATCCCAGACACGGATACTTCCGTCATCAGAACATGTCGTTATGGTGCGACGTAGACCATCAATACAGCAGTCGTTGATTCTGGAAGCAAAGAAAACTGAGATACAGCTCATTACTACTGCCCCCTACTGGTAAACATGCTTATAGTTCGAATAATTATTTTTAAATAACAAAATAATAGTAGAGACATTTCAACTAATATGTTAGAAGCAAAACTATAAAAAAATGAAAATTTAATGTACAATAAAATTAAAATCTACTTCATTTAATTGTTCAGTTGAAAATTTTCAATCTGCATCAAGTGAAAGTCTTAGCAAAAGAACCTAAATATAATGTACTTAAATATATATCTGATAATCTTACTTGTTAGTATGAGATCTCATTACAGTTGTGTATTGCCGGGTCGTGACATCCAGATATCCGAGTGTCCCAGCTGATGTCGTGGCCAGCACCTTCATACTGTCTAAAAATGAATATTCGGAATCATATTCAACTTAACAAAGATGATACAACACATCCTTCAAACCAAGGATGTGGATTTGGAGTCTGACATGGATTCATTTCTAGAGGAGCCGGAGTGAGTGAAAATGGGCC
>JAUELA010009760.1:0-11985 GCA_031471845.1 Boltenia villosa | reverse complement strand
ACTTTAACCTTGATCAGTTGTGTCTCAATTTCTCCTGCTTTATCCTCTTTCTGATGGGTCAGCAGATATTTGTTTGCGTTTTTGATGTCTTTCGGGGAAGGCACATGCACTACCTTGCCGGGTTTGATGCATGGTTGCATGATTGTATCTGATAAGTAAAAATAAAATCAATGTTATTGCCTAAGAAGTGATGCAAAAAATGGGAATATATTCAACATTTAAGCATACTGAACTCTTAAAATAAATCATGTGTAATCTGCATGAAATCATATTAATAAGGAAAATGATGAAAAGACGAAGGAAAGCCAAATGTAATTGGTAACGCTGTGAAAGATAATAGAAAGGGGGTGTAGGGTCAGAGATTCAGATATTTTTAGATTTACTGTCAGAAATGACATTTTACTTGAAAAGTACTTCTACAAGTATGTATTAAACATACTAACATCCTTATGAACAATTTTATATTGAAAAATATCTAATTTATAAGTCTTTTAACTTTTTTTCCATGTGGCCTGAAATGTCAAAATGTGACCTAATTGGGAACCCCACGTCTAATCTTTGTCAATCTTTTGGATTTTTTTTTTCAAAAGCTAGGTTTTGCAATTTTTTTATCAACCGCACTTCCCTGCATGATCCTAATGTGCATTTTTTTTAGTTTTATTCATTTATTTATGAGCAGAGAATTTGAAAACATTCATGTATGTAAAAATATATTTCTCCAAGTGGAAGAAAGAGTGAAACGATTAGTAAAAAGAAATTAGTAACTCTTGGGATGTTGAAGACAATTATATCTACAACAACAGCTAGCAGTAGCAGCACTATACTAATTGATAATTAATATTCAAACATTTCAAATTCAATGTTATTTTTGAGATTCTCCAAAAACTTCGCATACATATAATTTTCACGCCTAACCTGTGCGAATTTCGATGCACAGTCTTCCTGAAATATATTAATATTAATTTTGACGAAGTGATGAAATAAGTAGGTACAGTCAAAATGAATAATTATGAGATCAGATAATGAAGAGCAATTAAATTGAAATATAACCTGTCTGCAAAGTTGAAGATGGATGATGGGCGAGCCAGTTATTATTGCTGCTGGACACTGATCTTCGATGCTTTGGTGCCACGGGTAGAGCAGGCTGTATTAAAAATATAAAGTTATGCTTCAAATCGACTTCTTTACCATAATTACCATTTGAAACAGAATTCAGAGAAGATTTTCTCCATATGTCCATATATAGAATTATAACATTGAAAAATGCCCAAATATGGTAAAAGTACCCTGAATCTCAACCTCTCCTCATTGTTCTTGTTCACATACATGCATCCGAGGTTGAGTGGATTCTCCTGTTCTAACAATAAGCTGTCTATATCCGATTCGTTGCATGCATCTCCATGCTTGTTGCAGCACCCACACGGCCTCTTACGCTGCCGTAGCTCCATGCCTCTATATCTGTGACCTGGGCCGTCCCCTGCCTCCGTCTGGGTGGTTTTAGACGGACTGACCCCCTGCCTACCTTCTTCAAAGTCTGAATCTGTGCCCTGGTATAAAATCTCATCGATCAAATACATAACCTATTGTATTGTAAAACGTCCTATAATATTTACTACCTTTCACATCTAGAATAAACTTGACTTAAATCTGTTACATTATTAGATATAAACTATACTTTGATATCTTTCTTTTTTTTTTCAAAATATTTTATTTCAAGCTAAATTCCAAAGGGAGATCGAGATCAATCTCAACTGTCATCTGCTTCTATATTAGGTGAAGCTTCATATGTGTGGTTCTAAACCTGGAGGTTGCAGAGAGTTTAGTTTCCTAGGTGGGCAGCAAAACCATCCCAAAGTGCAAGACTAGCAGCTGGGTTGCAGACACAAGTGATTGTGTTTATTCGAAAATTTCTTTTTTTTTTGAGTCACAAGTCGTACCGTACCATGTGCACAAAATTGTGTGCTTACAATGCTTTATTAATATCTTTGTCTCTACCCGAGTGCTCTGTATTCTGCATTGCTACATATAAACTTTACATTTATCTTTTTTTTAGTAATAAAGAATCTTCTCTGGTATCCCTCCTTGTCATTTATCACTCTTTTTCCTTACAATCAGAATTGACCTTTAACCCTATCACAAGATCAAAATAATTAATAAAAGGAAATCTCAAATTCACCTCAGTAACGACAGACGACGACACAGACTTCTTCGGTTTGTTGTGTCGGAGGTCCTGGTCTGAAGTTGAGATACGTCGACTCCTGTTGAAGCCTTTGCTGTCGGCGAGGAGGTTCTCTGCAGACCGAGAGCGCCTTTTGTGGCCCATTCTGGATGATCGCGTTGCAACCGGTGTGTTCGACGCCTATAACGTAAATATACAGATTATATAATTCGAACATGTATGTGGAGATGGTGGACTAAGTCTTCAGACTCCTAGAATTTTAGAAGGGCTGACTACGACTTCTGCCTTTAAATAATAATATAAAATTTACTTAAATTATAGTAACTCAGAATTTGGCATTTTATCACTACCGAGTGAATCATCAGATTCAATTTCTCTAAATTTAAGTCCTAATGGTTAGCTATGTCATTATATCATTTATATTTTTTATTGAAAAAAAAATTATCAGACCCAAAAGTACATCATAAAAACAGGAGTTGGCCCATTTTTACCGACTCCTCTAGCAATGAATTACTTCAGACATTTATATGTTTAAACCAGGGGTGCGAGAAGGCATTTCAGGGGTGTGAGAACAGTAAACATTTCGTTTTTTTCATACTATATATTAAAAAATAATTTAAAAAATTCATCTTCTTTATCTTATCTTTTTTAGGGGTGCTAGGGCATAATAATTTTTTTAGGGGTGTGGAGCATAAGAAAGGTTGGGAACCCCTGGTCTAAACAGTGTCATTATTTTGCATAATTCTGAAAACAATCAGGTTCATTTGGCTGAAATATCTTATTAAAGATTTTATTAAATATCAAATATTAAATTACAGATGAAGTCAAGGAGGATGTCGACATTGGAGTTCTCCTGGCAGCGGGACGACCTTCCCTCCCCTCCACCATGATGTTCTTGAGTTGTCGAAGTCTCTCTTCCTTCACCCACATCTTCTCCTGCATCTCAGTCTGTAGGTTCCTCACTCTCTTCTCCTGTGAGTAGAAATTATAAATTTGAGTGGAATCTCAAGCTTACTCAATGTCAAATTAAAAAAAAAAATCTTAAAAAGTTTAAAAAAAAAATTCAAAATTTTAACCTGTGAAAATTTAATTCAAGGCCAAATCAGTTGGGTGTAAATAATAAAAAATTCAAATCTAAAGGATTCATTCAGACTTCATTTCAGCTGATTTATGTGGGAGAGTATATGTTAAATACTTTAAAATGGAGCTGACCAATCTTTTACATTTGTTTCCATACGTACAACTGGTACAAGTTTCAACCGTTAGAAAAAAAAATATATATATAAGAGAAAAATTTTAGCAATTGAATTTCAAATTAATTTAAATAAACCATATCTACCGTAATTTTCCCTGTATAATACGCACCCTTGATTTGTCACCAAAATATTAAAAATTAAATTATAAAAATTTAAAATTACGGTACATAAAAAGTGGAATACATATATATTGAATGAAGAACATACACCCAAGACTAGATAGACCTATATAAAATATATATTTTCAGATATAAATTAATATAAAGACATACGCATTGTTTTTCATATTGTGTCTTCTGATTAGCAATAGCTCCTCTCATTCTATTCTCAAGTTTTCTGTTATCCATTTGGCTCTCCTTCAATTGAAGCTCTGCAGTTGATAGCTGAGAAAAAATATAATATGATTATAAATTATTTCATAGTTATGTGATTATGTGTACAAATGTTGGCCTATGTATACGGACTGAACCTCAACAGTCAAAAGGTGGAAGTCCCAACCTCAACTGTTGTAGTTTGAGCATTTCCTTGTACACGTTATGATTTAATTGTTGTAATTCTGTATATTTTTAATATAAAGTATAAAATAAACCCTCCATGTGTATTATTAGGTCACTATTGACTAATATGGTGCCGACCTAATGTCCCTTCGTCTGTCGACATTTTGACAAAGAACCGTATATACTTCAGGCCCGTAGAAACGGACTATTTAACTTTGTTCGTTTAACAGACATAATATTATGTGTGTTATTTTTGCTCAATTTTTTTTCATCATCCTCTTACTATTTTTAAATAAAGCAAATAGTAGCTTCGCCCAGTTAGCGAAAAATATTTCCAAAATAGGGGTTCTCTAGATTTAAAATACATCAGAAAAAATAACGCAATTTTGAAAAAGTCCTGTGTTATTTTTCTTATTTGCTCATTAAAACGGGTCTTTATACTTGATACATGGGCAAATAATCATAGTTAAAACCCTGACTAAGCCCAAGCTTGGATTTTGAGAAAGCCTGCTAGTCTACCGTAAGCAAATGGTAGACTTACAACATAGACTTACTCATCATTTTCATGCTAGAATTACTTTGTAGCCCTAGATTATTTTTTGATTTAGGCAATATATATAGATAATAAATATCTTACCTGGTCATTCAAATTTTTCTTGTCATGTTCGAACACTTGTGTCGTTTTAGTTAAGACTTGATTCTGTAAATCAAAAAAATTTAAATTTTGAAGAATTTTTTCTAAATATATATTTTTTGAAAATCGACAAAAATACCTTCGATTCAAGTTTCTTTATTTGTTTTTCCATCCGTGAGTTGTCCCGCGACTTTTCTTCCAACGATTGTTGACATTCATTCAATTTATTCTTCAAATCCGTGTCATGGTGATTGCTGTTGATGATGTTGGTCCTGAGTTGAGTTTCTGTTAAAATATTTCGAGCAACATTGATTTTAACAAATTTTGAAAAAAATTTGCAAAATAAATGAAAAAATTTAAAATTAGTTAAAAATCTTGTCTTACCCAATTTTGTAACGGTTTTCACCAACGCATCCCGTTTCTGGATTCTTTCGGCCAAAAACGATAAAAGATCTAAAAAGGATGAAGGACAAATAAATAAAATGTCATAAAAGTGAAATTATTACTTAAAGTAACAGTAGCCTTACAAAAATTCAATTACTTATGGTATAATAGTTCAAGGGAATATACTTTAAAAATGAATATCTGTACAATTTTAGAAATTGACAATTTTGAAACTAAATATTCAGGAAAAAGCATTTGAGATCAATAATTGAAATCTATATTGTGCATTTCCTCGAGTACTTACGTGGGATGGTTGTATCGTCTGAAAAGTCTAAGATCTCAATATTTGGGAAAGGAGGCCCGAGACTGAAATCAGGCGCGACCCACAGATGTGTTGGATCTGTATCTGAGTAAATAATTAGACATTTTTCAGGAGTTTCCTTTTTTATTATTATTTCATAACAATCCCTTCAACTCCATTACCTGTCGCTGTGTCAGTCTCACTTGATTGAGACGTTACTGACAAGTTTCTCCTGCAATGTTTTTTACCGCGTTGGAATAAAGTGTTGCCTGGATGCAAACGAAAAAAAATATATATATATATAAATAAATATGTATTCAAAAAAAATCGAAAATTTTAGAATAATAAAGTGAAAATTTTGCAAAGAAAAAATTTTGGATTTTTTTTCTTCAAATTTTTTTTCACAATATTTCCAACACTATTTTTCAAGAATTCTTTTTTTTAAAGTTCATTTTCATATTATTATAGCTTTGTCGACCAATCAGAATTGATTTTTTCGCACCTGCTAGTTCATTGTTGAGCCTCTTGGCAGCGGTCATTTCTCTTCTTCTTTCCTCTTCAGCTTTCTTCTTTGCTTCCTCCGCCCTCCTCTTGATCGCCTCCCGATCCACTGTGTATTCCTCCGGCCTGACGACCTCTACTTGCTGTGCCATTTCGGCGAACTGCATCACATGCTGTAAGAAAAATATGGTACTGCATGTAAAACAGAAAGGGATGCGAGCACAGGTAGGAGAAAAGATTTGAGAACCAACATAAACAAGGATTAGAAAAAGATTGAGGTCAACTACATCATTGATAACAAAGAGATGTAGATCAGTAGAGTTAAGTCGATATCATTATTACTACAATTTCAAACCAACCAATTTTTTTTATTTTTTATTATTATTTCATTTATTTATTTGTTTTTTAAACAAATTTAAACCTCATATTTCAAATTCATATTTCGAATTATACTTTTTTTTTCAATAAATTGTGATTCTACTCAAAGGAAAAGTACTCACCACGTTCTCATCATACTCTCTACTGCTCGGATTGATGCAAACGACCATCTTGACTTGTCCTCTTCCCTCAAAGTACATTTTGAAGAGATGAGTGACTTTTGAATTACGATATTTCACCATCTCACCGGCTCCGTTCTTTTGATTCTCCCTCAGTTGTTCAAGACACCTGGAAAACAAGGATAATTGAAGAATAGTATGTTAAATGAAAAGGAGGGCAGGATACACCGTTGGATCAGTGGGTTATCGACAATCATCCTCGCTTCTCAATCTTGCGGATTAATGGCTTTTTAGGGAGGGTAGTAACATATTTGTTGTTTGATTTGGCCGAAAACTGACAGTTTTGTTTTAAATTATTATTATTATTAGTTATTATATATAATAAAAAAAATTCGAAAATCAAAATCAAAGATTTACAATCAATTTCAGCAAATCATTGAAAGTAGATACATAGATTTCTATCCTTGTAATTGTGATTTATTTAACAGATAGCAAATACCTTCGAAGTGTCATGAGTGAACTGTTAATGTTTCCAGCTTCCCTCAATCTTTCCCCTCCTGCTCCTGTTCTTGCCAGTCGTTCACTTCCGGCGAGATCGACGAGGGATAGTTGGCTGACACAGATCAAGCTTTTTTCCTAAAGATGGAAATGAAAATAAATTTGTAACATTTCTCTTTTAGTTATGATTAAAAATCAAGAATTCAATGAAAAAAATTGCTTTATAAAATTCATAAATTCAATTGAAAAAAATCATAAATTCAAATCACCCTTTTTCTTTTTTAGATCATAAATCTGATTACATTTTTTTTAACGTAAATTTAATCAAAAAATAATAATGATCAAAGTAGTACCTGCAATATATCCTCTCCGAGAGAATCTAACGGAGCTTGAACGAGCCTGATGTTGAAGATACTGTGGGATCGACTCGATTCAGCATTGAGTTGAGTGTGCGCGATCCTTCTTCTCTCCTGGCCTGGAATTTAGAAATGATTTAGTGATCAGATCATGAGATTCTTTGAGAGATATTTTTAAGTAACCCTGCAACAACAAAAATAAATAAGGGGTCTAATTTCCTACATTCCAAAGACAACTGCATAGCATTTAACAACATTTTCCTACTGCCCCTCCGGCCTCCACCCAAATCAAATCCCACCCTTGCTTTCAGAATTCAAACCTATTTCAATAAGCTACCTGAATTAGCATAATCAATCCAATTAAAAAATATAAAACAAGATATCTTTTTCCCGTAAATTAGCTATTTGGGTATTTCTGGTTTTTACTACAACATTAAAACTGACTGACAAAATATATATTTTATTTGTATTTCGCTAAAAGAAAAACTCTTATCCTACTACTACTTAGTACTCTTGCACTTTAAATCAGTGTTGTGGAGAAGTAGATTGATTTCAAGAGTCAGGTTAGATATGTAATTTTGGGTTAATTCTCAAACATATTCAGAGTCTATTTAATATAATTATTTAGAGGCAGTCTGCCCTTCTAAATTTCCAAGAGTTTAAGGCTTGGTCTTCTGCATGTTAGAATTCGAAAAGTTGATTCTTTTACATTAAATAACAAATTCATACCTCTCTTGAAAGCAGCAAAAGCTTCCTCTGTAGTCATGATTTCAACTTCTGTGACACCGTAGACAAACATATTGTGCTTTTTGTCCTCTCTGAGTCTTTTCGACTGAGGAGCTCTGGTCAAAAGAAGATAAAATACTCAGTAAACGACAATATCACTCAGACCTACTCTACTCTAGGAATAAAAATCTTACTTTGGTCTGTTGAACGGATCGTATTGAATTTCTTCGAGAAGATCGTAAACGTAATCGTTGTATATTTCAACGTAGGACACGAACACGGAATACCGCATGTCGTGATTCACATTTTCCGACCTGCAATAGTCGATTTCGTATCTCACGTCCGGACGGATTCTGCTTCTGAAAAGAAAAGAAAAAAGAGCTGACATCTCATAACCCCTAAAAGACAAATCTCAATATTAATTATAACCGAATTCAGGGTTTATGATGAAGTGAATATTTTTGAAATATGAAATTTTTCGCGGGGTTTATATGGAGGCAAATACAGACTGAGAAATATAAAACATTATGATTAAGGTGCAAGTGAAGGAACAAAATTGATTAAATCGAATTTTTTTTAAATAATAATGAAATAAAAAAATATAATAAATTAAAAACCACAATGATAAGGAGCCAGTGAAGGAGCAAAATTAATTGAATAAAAAAATAATAATAAAATTTTTAAAAAAATTAAATTGGATAAAAAATAATGTATTGAGTTACTTATTTGGGGTTTTCATTGGTGTTGTAGTTCTGGGCAGAATTTCACGCTCTTGCTTTTCCAACATTGCCTCTGCTTCTGTCTGTACTGAGAAGCCATTCATGTTGTCCGGAACGAAAGACTGTGTGAAAAATCAAATTTTAGTACGGCAAAAAATTATATTTCTAGAAAAAGACAATGTGTGATTTACGTACGTATTTAGTCGCTTGCACTCCCTCCAGTGAATTGAACAACATATCCAAACTCCTCGGTAAAAAACCGGGGCTGTCCACTGTTCCTGTCATGGTGTACGTCTTCCCTGAACTTGTGACCCCGTACGTGAAAAGAAGACCTGGATGAAATTACGTTAAATAAGAACTTGCTTCGGCCCCTACCCCACGAAACCCCCTACTATGATTTCATAATCTTGAATTTAAATAGTTTTAGTTGAGAAACCATGATCGGTATCATATACTTCTGTTGGTGTGTAAATTATGAAAAAATACACTAAAATGGAGAATATTGAAAGACAATAGTTGAAAATTTATTACTGACTGATTAACTAATGAATGTTAATTATACAATATATTTTATACCAATCTGTTGTATTAAACATATATTTCTTCCTGCTGCCCGCCCGACAGGGAATTTAAAAATTGTCAAGTATAATATTATATTAAATTTTTTACCATTTTTTCCTTTGAGAATGCCTTCCACCATTGGCTTAGCCACATGATCAAACAACGCTCCTTGGCCATATTTTTCACCAAATATCCTGTAAAACTGACATTCGATCTAAAAACCCAAAAGAAATATATATTTTAAAAACGTCTATAGTTCTTTGTTATTTTAAGTCTGCTATTTACTATTTAACCTGCAAGCTGCATTTATAGTTTGGTAAAGTGGCAAAATTAATAACGTTTAAAGTTTTAAACCCTCATATATTTTTAATGTTCCATACCAGAAACATGGACATAGTAATCTGATTAATACTACTGTCAATTGAAATATTTCAATTCCAGCATTTACGAATTCCCTATTCTTCAAGAGATATCTGACATGCCAGAAATACTATTGAGTGGTGACTTCACTAAAACAAGCTGCTAAAGGTAGATCTCGACTCCATGTTTGGAACATGACTTAGAAATCAATATTCTGCAACAATACTCACAGCACGACCATCTACAGCCGTCATACGAAGAGATTTATTGTCCGCAACTTCAATACAACTTTCATCTTCAGCGTTGGCAAGGTTTCGGAGGCGACAACAAACCTGGACAAATATATGATGATCATTAACAACGAAATACTCTTCAGAAATTGAATTGAATACAAAAATGAAGGAAATTAAACAAGGCACGATAAAAACGAATTCAATTTCCAATGGTACTACTTGGAAATATTGTTAACATATTATTACAATTAAGATAAAGTTATTTAGATATCTTCATGGCATGATTTACTATCATTAGTAAAAATTACTTAAAATGAAAATAACAGAAATGTAACAAACTTCAACGGGGTCTGTGGGTCCTCCGGAACGTGGGGTTCGACTCCTTGGTGTTTTAGCCGGGGTTCGTCTGAAATGAAGTGAATTATAGTTGAGAGAACATTTTCATTTCAAAATATATTGCAAATAGTTCATTTTTACCACTAGAACACTGTTTTTCTTCTTGAAAAACAATCAGAAGAATATTAAGAATAACTATTAGGCTACTTACTGAGGCCGCATTTTGTTGAGTAGATATTATTCGTGTTTATAAAGATGATTCTTCTCGAACTTTCTCAATCTGAGAAGGAATGATTACCTGTGGTTTCACCTATGACCTGAAATCAAAATAGAGGGTAAATTCCAGTGGTGGCCTAGACACGCTGCTCACCGAACTTCTACGTCATGTCACGAATCAGCGCTTCTTGGTTAGGTAATAATAATTTTAAATTTTGGCTTCCAATTGACGATTTATGGCTACTCTCAATTCAGCTACAGTGCTTGTTACTACGGGGGTCTGGACGGTACGGATCCTGGATAGTACAGCTCAGACAGTACGGATGTCAATGCCAATTTAAAAATGCTAAGTCGTCTGATTAGAGGCCGGCCGGGCAATTTATCCTACTATTAGGGTAGCATCATGAATAATCATTAGTTAGATAGTGAGGCGATCAAAGTAAACTATTCTGTTAGCAATATTACGAAAAAACGATCGCGGTATGTATTAGCCCATTCAGTATGCTATGATCCGTACTTTCTCGAGCATAGCTGCGTTATTCGTCCGTACCTATCCAGGATCCGTACCGTCTAGACTTTGTTACTACGAGCAATTAGACCATTAGTCAGGAAGATCATCAAATGGAAATAGGGTTGGACTTGGAAAATAGAAAGAAGGGATGATATATTGGTAGGTATTGGTAATATTAAGCAAATGTACGTTAACGTTAATTATTCTCAAATAAAACCCCACACCTAATTGCCGTACGCACCATAAACTGTTTTCCGCGTACTAACGTGTTTTACAGAAACCGTAAGAACTTACCGCACTTTCAGATTCTTTTCTTTCTGTATTCTTGCCGTAAAACAAATCAAAAACATAAGGAACGCCTTGAAAAGCAAGATTTGGATTACCCGCGACTTACTCAATTTCCTTTCAAAATATATTCGCTACAACGAATTATATAATGACGTCATGAATTAGAAAATTCGCACGAAGTTTTCATGACATTAGCTCGGTTTATGTTTTTTTTTTCTTTCATGGAAAATTTTGCCATAAAACTCACTATCTTTTGTCCTACAACGGATTCTATTTTAGATAATATCGCTGAAACTTTGACATGGTCGTCAATTTACGCACAAGGTGTCATAGCGTTTTGCAAATGATGGACAATATTTCGTTAGTTCAAATGAAACCAGCAACCGGCAGAGCTCTCGTTGTATTCACATAAATCATTTTTTTTAGGTTCCGGATCTCAATCCACTCATCCAAGTGGCAGATTACATGGGCGGTGGAAGCATTACACAATCACATGCGAATGAGAGGGCGGTTTACAAAAACGACGTAACACGCGACTTGTCGTCACAGCTAAGAAGTCGTATCCGAGCGAAAATGGAGGATCAAGATGTTCGCGGCGCAATACGAATTATCTCATCCGACGACTCGCTAATCCCACCGGACGATGATAGCCTGGCTGCATTGCGCCAGAAGCACCCTCTACCACCGACCAATTTGGTGATACCTCAACCACCTAGCACCGAAAATAACGTCGGTCATATACCCACGAGTGTCGAGGTAAGAAAGTGCTTGATGGCCATGAATTCGTCATCAGCTAGCGGTCCTGACGGAATTCGACCAGTGCACATTAAATGCCTTCTGACTCCATTGACAGCGGAAGCAGGAATTCGATTACTAGATTCTATCACGTCGCTTGTTACTCTTTCCCTCCGCGGCAACGTACCTGAACACTC
>JAUELA010009651.1:0-11986 GCA_031471845.1 Boltenia villosa | reverse complement strand
TAAACATTTCAACTTGTTGTTACATGATGTCCACAACATATTTATGATGCATACACTTCTTCAAATCTATATATAATAATGTTCTGTGTTTCTTCAGCTTCGCCAGTGATTCCACCGAGAGCTGCAGAAAAGCCAGCTCCTCCTGCTCCTACTCTACAGCCCACACCTGCTGCGGCCACTCCAGCTGTACAAGAACAGCAACCAGCTGCCCCCCAAGGTGAGTAGATTCAGTGAATGTTGTTTGAAGTTGTCAGAGTTGGTAAAAAATGTTATTAAATTTCAAAGGCTGGCTCTATCTAACTTAAATTTCCTAAAACTGCAAACAAAACGGACTCAGTCGTGCATCCGACACAGACTTCATTACTCCATCAACTATGTATAGATCTTTGATATTATATTTTCATAGACATGTGTTTTCTAAGATAATATAAGAATTTCACTCATGTTTGAAATCTCCATTCCAAGAAATTTTGAACTTCGGAAGAGCGGTTTTTAGATAGATGGATAAAGTTTTGTATAGAAAAATATGACATGACACTAAAACCAACTGAATGGTTTATGACATTGCAAGATGCAATGCAGTGAAAACTATGACCATTGATTAGAAATGTTGAATATGAAAATAGGGATTGGGGTATTCACAGGAATATGCCTTATCACCTTTCTTGATAATAGCATTGTAAAGTCAAATCATAGAATAATGTCATTGCAATATTGATATACAATAAATAATTCATTTTCATTCCTCTACGTTCTCCAGCCATCCCAGTTCCCAAGACATTACTCGAAGGCTTGATACAACGACAGACAAAATACAAGAGCTCGGCTGATCAAGCGAAGGCAGAAGGAAACGGAGGCAAGTCGCGAAGAATGGGAAGGATCGTGAAGCAGTACGATGATGCGATCCGTGCACATAAGGCTGGGAAACCTGTCAATGCTGCAGAACTACCAGTGCCGATCGGATACCCACCCTTACCAGGTACTTGCATTTGTTGTTAGATTTTTGGAGATATCACTCTGTAGAGAGTGAAACTCTACTATGTGCTGACCTTTATACATTTCGTTGATCACAATAATACACTCTAGCTCAGGGGTGGGCTAACTTCCTTTTTTCCGCGGGCCACATGGTGCATCTGTGAATCTCTCACGGGCCGCATTCAACAAAAACTAAATTCACTGACACTGAATGTTATTTCCACACAAAAACGCAATTATTATTCATGCAAATGTGTTTGCGTTTGCAACATGACTGCGATATCTCCTTGTAGTCTCGCTAAACGTCACAAAATTTTTGGACTACACAAATTGACATCGCATTGCGAGGAAGTTCGCGGGCCATAGTTTGCCCACCTCTGCAACCCTGGACTTTTTCATGATATCTATAATGTGCATGTGTGTGTGACTGTGCTCTCCCGTTTTATGTTTCAATGAATTTCTTCCTTCATTTTAGGTGAAAAGCAAGTTGACCCTGCTGAAATGCTCGAACAGGCTGGAAATTTACTGAAAATTGACGATGATCACAAACCTCAGCCTCCTGTTGCTATGGCATCATTGGCAGCAGCTTCAGCAACTCAGGTAAGTAGCTGCTAATAAATTGGCAGACACATTGACAGTGTGAGCTATTAGTTCCTAGGATCCATAATTATCATAGTTTGGTGCTGGTTTAGTTGCCAAAAGCCAAGTGGCCGAGTTCCAAACTTCCAGGTACTAATTTGACAAGGATACATGTATGTTTTAAATTTGGATATTTGTGAAAGTAAATGGATGTTGGAGCAAATAGAGTGAATAATTCAGATCATTTATTCACAGTTTTTATTCAGTGTATTTTTCTCTTTTCCAGCCAGCCAGAGCACCTTCTCCCAAAGCTCTCCATCCTTCACCGAAGCCCCAAGCACGATCACCCTCTCCAAAACCAGTTTCAAGCGGTGAGTTTTTTCTCTTCATCTATGGTAACACTTTGGGGAAGTCCTTATACAATATACGGTTTTATATTAGAAGTGATATAATACATGGTCTTGTTCGCACACACCTGGAAAGTTTTATTCAATGGGATTTTGCTTGACATTAACATCAAGCTACTTCAGATGAAGACGACTTGATAACAAGAACAACAAAACAATGTGTTATATTTTTTCCAATTTTACAAATCTTGTTTGAGCATCCTTGTCGCTCGCGCAGCATACAGATCCACAATTAAAAGGAAGCATGGAGAAAGGATAAACAGTTTGCTGGACTGCTTTTCACTTGGTCCAAATTATTGTTTGTGCCTGCGCCTTCATTCATATTCAAAAAGAAACAGAATTAATATTATCTAAGACTTTAGGTCCACAACTATGATTATGACTTGTTCTTGTCTTTCCCAGCTTATCAGAACCAAGTTGAATTCCTTGTGAATCGCCAGCAAGCGTTCAAGGAAGCTGCTCTTGCTGCGAAGAAGAATGGAGACAGAGAGACGGCGATGGATATGTTGAAGAAGATGAAAGGTTTTGAGCAGATGATCGAACAAGCGAAACGAGGTTTAAAGGTCAGTTAAGCAACATCAACAATGTTATCCGACCTTTGTCACTTGTAGAAAACTCACGGATTAAAAATAAATGAAAAAGAATGAAAATTAGGCAAGATATTAAAAAAAAATCAAGATGGCAGAAAGTGTGTGAGGTCATCAGATGCAAATTAGATAAAATTTTTTGTAAAAAGTGAAATTTCGGAACAATATCTTCCTGTAAATTACTTTACATATCTTTGCTGAGAAAATTTGATTTGAAAATGAGTTGCAATGAGTCTTTCAAATAAGTGGTAAAACAAGGTTTAGGCTTGCAAACTGGTACGGACAAATGCATTGATATGCATAGTTGCATACATCAATTTTATTAGTTCCTCAGGTTTTCCGAATGTCGAATCTGTAAAACTTCCTTACCTTGCAGAATAAATTCCCCCCGACGTAGATTTTATTTGCCTACTCTTCTCGTACACTTCTCATCTTATATAAATAATCTTTTTATTTCTCCCAATTCTCATATTTCACATTTGTAATTAATAGTCATGGTTGTCATTACATTGCATCTTGCAATGTCATAAAACATTCAGTTGGTTTAAGTGTCATGCTATATTTTTCTATACTAACCGCTGTTTTTAAAATTTTGGATTTTAAAATGATGAAAAATAAAAATCTATGAAATGATATTGAATACTTTCTTCCTCCAGGTTGACATCACTAAGACTCCGCAGCCTCCTGTTATCCACTCCTCCTCATCCAGTTCACACAAAGATGATGGATTCGAAATATTGGGAGGAGGAGGAAAGACTCACGAAGATGACGATGAAATATTTAAAACTATTTTGCAGACGTTAAAAGAGCAAATAACGGTGAAAATATATTCTCTTTTGACATTTTATTTCACGCAAATTTATTATCATTACATAATATACCGTATTTTCGCGTATATAAGACGCGTCTTTACAACATTTTACTCCTCGGTACGTCTTATATTCGTGGACGTCTTATCCAATATTTTTACATGAATGAACGGTAAAATGTGTGATGTTAAATTTCTCACCAGAACAATTATTACCATTGATATTCACGATTTGCATTCGCTATTTTTCTCTCTAATTTTATCCTGCCAACCTTACTCTGCATGAGGTATGTACTTTCAAATATACTTACTTGATGAGAGAGAGAGAGAGAGAATGATAAACACATTAATGTATGAAATGTACTAAAACAAGGTACCACGCATGAAGCAACGCCACAACAATAAATAGTTTCTTTCCATGTTCTTTTCGTGGGTATATCCGTCAAGAGAAAGGAAGCGGTTAAAAATCAATGATGTGTTATTGGCAGGGCTATTCATAGGTCTTGCTCAGTTTGTCAGATGGCGAGACCGTGTGAGTCTTATATAAATTATTTTTAAACAAATCATCAAAACCAGCATCTTATATATATTATATATGCTAAAATACGGTACTAAAGCACGCCGCTTGATAGAGTTGTACAAAAACTTTCATGATCCGAAAGCGTGAACCTTGTGCTACACCACCCTCCATGATGACAGGGAAAGGGAATATTTGCGGAAATTTTCTGAATCGGAAAACCATTTAATTCAAAATGTCCTACTCAACTGTCCTGAGTATAATGAGCTTTAAAATATCTTTCAAGACTTCCTGAAATGTTTCCATTTTGTTTACATAATGAATAAGTATTTTTAAAATGACAGAAATTTTGAGCTTTGTTCTTGCAAAAAAGACACAAATGAATTCTAACCAAGCTAGTTGCTTCACAATTCTTCAAATTCCCACATGGTTTGTCTTTTTCACGCATTTTAACATCAGGTTTTGACATTTTAGAAAGCTCGAGGGTACAGCGAACAATTCACGCATTCTGGTGACGTGAGCGGAGCCAACATGTTCGATAAATTGTCGAAAGATGCACAACGAGATTACGACTATGTGAAGAGTTTGCACAGGCACGGCGATCCACCTCCCAGATATTTTTATGATAATAAGTGAGTTCATTTGCTTGACGTTGATGTAAAATGAAGACAACAAAGAAGAGAGTATCTTATATTGTTCTAATGTACATGTTTCCATCAAAATTGTCCTCAGTTGTGAAATGTTGAATCACAATGAATTCTATGATAATAAGTGCCAAATTGTGACGCAAAAACATTAGACCACCAGACAAAAGAATGCTCTTCATTATTTTAACACTCTTTTAAATTTATTTTTCTGCATACAAATAGAAAAAAAAATTGTTAGTAAATGCAAATAAATAAAAGTAAGGGGAATGTAGGAATCGAAACCCTAATTCACGGAAGAAAGAAAACCAGGTGCGGGAACGTGAAGCCAGGAAACTAGCATTCCTAATTACAGTAGTTGCGGAATTACAGGTATCAAATCAAATAGCAACTTAACACTAAAGAGAACCCAAACCTGGGGACCCTGATTTTGCATTGACTCTGTCTTTTGGGGTTATTCTCAGCCTGGTCTGGTCTTATTATTGTGTTTTCTTATAATTCTTTCACATTATCTTTACGTTCAGAACATTTGAGAGCGTCCACATCATTCCAGATCTGAACAGCGGTGAAATCGAACTCATCATTGTTCAACTTTTTGATCTCGATGGAAATGCAAAAGAATTGAAACCGTTTGTGGAATGGGAGATGCCGTTCCCTCATGTGAGTTTTTTAACTGAAAAAACAACTACAAAAACGAAATGAAATTAAAAAATGAGTACAAAAAAACAGAAAAAAAAAATTTTTTTCTCTAAAAATAGTGAAATATAAAGCACCTTAACAAACAATTTGAAATTGTAAAAATATGATGAATTTGACGAAACTGTCATTTGTATAGATAATTAGAAAACACAGAACTAAAGACATGAAAATGAAAAAAAACGCTGATTTGTCAAATCACTTTTACAATTTGCAGCCCCAGATCCTATCCCTAATATTATATCATCCAAAATGGTTCAATTTCCAATCACTACCCAGCCGATTCTGGTTTAAATGTTGATATGAGACTAATCAAGTAATTCTGTTTTTTCAAATCTGAATTACTTTCCATTTAACTCGTAAATCTCATTCTTATAACTTGTGGCACTCGTCGAAAGCCTATCAGGTGCTTATTGGAGGTTGCGACTAAAAATTGAACTTATTTTTCTTGAATGATGTTTTCTTCATCACCAGGATGATCCAATCAAAGGAAAGACAGAGGAACTGAAGATGACGAATAGTCCGAAGTACGATGCTCACTTCCGGATCCCGATCACGAGGAAAAGTAAATCATTCCAACGAGCGATCAAGAATAAAGCTGCAAAGTTTGCTGTCATGCAGAAAGGGTGAGATGTGCTTAATGACACTAGGTGGGGCAACAACTGGGTCAACTTAGGGGCAGTCGTGCAGTGCCAATTTTATAAGTGCCAGAGCTCTGGTGGACCTGACAAAAGCCTTTCATTTCCTATCAGGATCGTATTGGGACTCCTCGCTGAGGGGGGTTGAAGAGTTGATTTGTCCGAGAATTTACACAGATAAAGGCTCAAGTACCAATATCCTAAAAGCTTCAATAGTTAATTGTATGGAGAAATGAAATACGCGCGAAAATTTTGCGGTAATTGTGAGGAAATGTATCTAAAAATGTGCAGAGTTGAGATCCTCATTTTAGTCGAAAAAGCAATTATAATTTCATAACAAGCTGCCTCAGGTAAAATATACATTTAATAGTGATGTAATACTCCAATTTTCCTAACACCGTCCGCAACTATCGCAGGACCATCTTCTCTATTCAACTCCCTACATTTCCTAGCATACCACCGATTTCCAGAGCTCCTGCAGCACTGCATCCCTGCTTAGGGGTAAAATGTCTAGGTGCTGACATGGTTGTATCGTGTCGACTTAAATAAGGCTGATATTACTTTCCAGTTACCCAAGGACAAGTATACCATAATTATTATTATTGATAAATTGTCATTCATTTATCCATAGACCTGTAGACGCATATTTTCCTGATATGTGTATGTTAGCTCCATCCATTTTCAACAAGTCCACATTCACAAGTACTTCACCTCTCAGTTCCTTGATAATACCCTTTGATTCTATCCAAAGCCAAAACTCCTCCTAACCTGAACTCTACCCCCACCTAACCATAAGTAACTTAAAAGATAAATGTCTGGGTGTAGGGGGTGGGGCTAAATTTGTGTATATATGTGCACAAGTGGACTCTGTGAAAATGGAAGTCGCTTGGAACATTCAGTTCACATTTGTCTTTTACATGTAAGGTTATAAATGTAACATTGTTCACAATCATAACATTTTCATGTTTTTAATTCCAGCGGTTTCCTCCGAAGCGACAAATCTCTCGGCAGTGCAGCTGTGAAACTCGGAGCTCTTGAAACAACTTGTGAGATCAGAGCAGTAGAACCTGTGAGTTTGGAGGAATAGAAATTCTCTAAAAAATTATTATATTCCAACTTTTATTTAAATTGATGATTTTTCCAGCCCCTCTTCAAAATCTTTGAACTTGTAGTTCAAATATATCTTTCATTTATAATTTCAATTCCAATTGAATCACAATGAAATTAATTAATCAATATGACTTGATGCTGCTTAATCTGTGTGTATATAAATTCTCAGTTGAAGGAAGGTCGAGCTGTTACCGGCAAAATCGAAGTGAAGATTCGAATGCGAACTCCGCTGACTGGTTCGGAGAGTCGTACAATCACTGAGAAATGGTTGGTTGTTCATCACACTGCTCCACGTTCCGCTCCACGACCTTCACAAGGTCATTCTTCAAAGTCACCTCAGAAAAAAGTGTCACCACAAAAGTAAGTGAAAAAAAATTGTTCTCTACTCTGTCGTTTTATATTTTTTTTCATTTGATTTTGATCGATGTATCATATTTACCCTCGGATTCACCGTAAAGCCGTAGCGGGCTTATACATGGACGCATGGTGTGACCATGCCGGCTTGCTGAATTTGGATAGAGGATGAAAGCTGTGACCAAGGTCACATGAAACCTCTCTGTACCGGCGAGGGGATCAGCGTTCCAGTCACTTACTCACGTCAAAGCTCAAGGGTGAACACGGCATATATATTGAAGTGAAGTGATCAACAAGCGTCAAGTTGGCTGTCCGGTGGCCGAATGGGTAAAGCCGTCGGCTGGTCATCTACGCTCACTTAGATGTTATGGGTTCGAATCTCGGCTTCACCTGCACAGATTTATTCAGCACCTACACTACACGATGTTGCACGCTTGTTGATCACCTCACTTCAATATATGCCGCGTTCACCCTTGAGCCTTGACGTGAGTAAGTGACTGGGGACGCTCAACTTCTCGCCGGTAGAGAGCGGCTTTCCTCCGCTATTAAAGTTCAGCATGCTCGCAAGTCAGCGTGGTCGCATCATGCGTCCGTGTATAAGCCCGCTACGGCTTTCCGGTGAATCCGAGGGTAAATATGATACATCAAAGTTAATGGAACTCTCATTACCGGGATCTTGTAAATGTAATGATTGCAAGTCCAAAACAACTCTGTTCACCAGGCATGATCTATAAATATAACTGAATACTCATTCTCACTAGTTAAGGCATTGAATCCAATCTAGAATCCGAACAATTTGTTACAAAAAAAACATCACAAACTGGGTTTAGGGTTATGGTTCTATTATGCTTAATATTTGATCAGACATCTGCCCTATATAGGATTTCTTCTCTTTCAAATTACAAGATTTTCTGAATGTCATTTCATAAAACTGACATTTCTTCTCTTTCTTGTTGCAGTAAACCGTCCAAATTATGTGTCATCATGTGATTGACAAGAAATACAACACTCTACTCAATTTTTTAATTGAATTTTTATGAAAAACTTTGCAAAATCTCTATTTTTTATACAAATTTTAATCTGAAATGTTCCTAAATTTACTGATTTCTAATTTTCAACTCCGTAGCAGTAGTTTTTGTAGAATTTTGATGTTTTGAAAATTTATAGTTGCTGTTATATATTTGTTGAAGAGAAGAAATTCTTTTAGGGCAGATTCTGTTTTCGGTTATGTCCTCTAAAAATTTGTGGGAGATATAAATGATAAATGAATCCAATTCTTCCAATTAAAGCAGGGGTTCGCAAACTTTACAGACCATAAATAGACCCCATCGTGGGATCCTTGTTCCCTCATTGACACCCAGGCTTATACAAAAATAATAATATTAATAGTTATGTAATTCACATGTGTAATTCTCTTTACTTTTGAGAACAACATGATTGAATATTTGGTGAAAATGCTGGCATGACAGGTAAATAAACTTCATGTCAGTTCAACATGGTCGCATCATGTGTCCATGTTAACTGATACGGGTTCCGGTGAGTCGACAGTAAATATGTTACCTTGATTAAAGAATAAATGTTTTAAGCAAAACTGTGGAGAAAAATTCCCTACTTGAGTCCTTCATCTGATGCGGCCGTTGTAGATTATAAGCAATGTATTATGTCACACTCGCTACAGTCCAAATTCAAAAATATGCATCAAGATTCAATCGATTGGTAATTTAGAGATGATCATTGACAAAAGATGATTATTGCTCGATGTATTGTCTTAGTTAGTGTAATTAGTTCATTTTTGTTCCTTGGAAGCAACAAGTTCCCAATTCAGTTGGTTTGTGTCTATCGATATCTAGATTACTGAAAATTATTGCGAGACATGTGTGAGCCGTAGGGCACCATTGACCAGCCCCCTCACATCAACCCAACAACTAACCTATTAATCATCTACTAATCTTGAACATATCCATTCTTTGTCTGAACAGTTAATGTTTTAAAAGTATCATTAAATTTAGGGTCATTTGCCTAACTTCGAAACCTTAAGCTTTAACTTCGACGCCCAAGTATTATTATATTGCCTTGTGACGAAATAATGGTTAAACAATCAATTGCACAATCACAGTTATTACGCACAAAGGAAAATCACGATAGGATGTCGAAGTTAGGCAAATTACCCTATATCGCTTCGTTTGTTACGATATTGGCAGACACTTCTTTGTCACAACAAACAACTCATTGAGGCTATCGTCTTACACTTCGAGGCTTCTATTTCAATTGTGCATTTGCAATTACTTGCCTTAGCTCAGTATTCAAATAACAGATTTTGATGTTACCATGTCACGAATAGATTTATTTCGGTGTGAGGGAGAGTAATCAAATCACATTTGATGAGAGGGTCATCGAAAATATAGTAACAAAAAGAATTTCTTCTCTTCTAAATTTTTAATTCTTTCCATTACATTTTGTATTAAATTTTACTTTATTGACTTGTTTTTGTAACAATTTTATGTTTATAATGATTTGAATGTTCCATAGTGTTATGTGATACTTTTTGTTTTTATTTTTTGCACTCATTCTTTTTCTATACGTACTGCACTTTTTTAGTTGAAAAATTTGCAATTAATTCCTTCATGTCCAGGATGCTTGTGAACCATAACAGTCGCATTTTACGGCCTTGTAAAAGTCTAATATGGCTTTCCTGTGAGACAAGGAGAAATATGACAGAATTATTGTGTAGGATTACTCAAAATCAAGATACATTTATTTTGAAAACTAACAAAAGTTTTGAAACTGGTACACATAAACTAGAATTTTTCAATTCAGTCTGGCCAAGTTCGGATGAAAATTACTTCACTGGTGGAAAGTGTATTGTGACATTTGAGATGTGCCAGACATCATACCATAACTCATTAGGACTAAGGTTTGGGTTTGGGTCTGGGGCTAGCATTTTCTCTACCTAAACACAAACTGACTTTGTGCAAAATATTAATGGGTCGAACTGCACTCACTTGAATGGTATACAACTGATAGGGCTATATGAGCATTGTAGCTGTTTGCCTTATATTTTGTACAATTGTGCCTTATGTATTACTTTTAACCTCACTTTAGAAGAAACTCGTTACAATACATATTTTCTACTTCTGTTATAATCTTGATTGACTGTGCAAAAAGCTGTTCTCTGTGCAAAGCAACCTTGCAATTGACAAATATATAATACCTGCACTTGTGAAGTTTATTGTGATCGTTTTACCTCCTTAGTATTGAGAGAGGAATCGAGGAGAGGAAACTTCTTTCTATAGATCTATGATGAAAAATGGTTACGGCACCTCAGAGGTTCCCAAGCTGTGTTCCGTGGAACACAAGGATTCCGCGAAAAAAGGGGTTTCGCGATATGCAAAGTAACTTGAAATAAATTATTTAAAAAATATACTTTACTCCAAGGAATAGAAATCATCACTGAATTTACATAAATTTCTAAATTTAACCCACAATTAATGGTAATGTATATTTTTCAATATAGGTTTGGGTTCCACATATTTTTAAATAATGTCAAAGGGTTCTGCGGCAAAAATAGTTTAGGAGCCACTGTGGTACCTTCTTATGCTTGTAATATACTAAGATCATAAAATAACAGAAATAGTACAAAACTAATAAATTTAGCCTACACTTTGTCCTATATGCATGAGATTGAAAAGGAAATGTATCAATTTGTTTGAAAATTGAGTCGTGAATAAATGGTTGTATCCACATCTGAAAAATTAAATGTTGAAATGGTTATATATACCTGATTACCAATTGTATTATGCATCAATATTATATTACTTTCATTGTGAAGTTCTACTAGGTGAAGTCTCTATCACTGGTGCGATTTCATAATTAAATAAAATTGAAACTTGAACCAACACCTTCAACTCTCTGTTTAAATGTTGGCTACGGTATCCAGACATTTCGCCAACATATAAAAATATATATCTTAAGAGTAAGGGTTAGGTAGGGTTAAGGACACACAAAGAAAAAATGTAAGATCATTTTTTGAATGTTGGCAAAATGTCCCCTTAGCAAATAATGGCAAAATGTCGGTAAGCTAAATGTCTCGGATTCGTTGCTTACTGCATATTTGTAAGAGTGTGACATTGTTCTCCCTTGCTACAATCATTCCTCTTATTCAGATCCAAGGAATCAAAAATTGGAAGCTTGGAAGTTCTAGCTCTGGAGAAGAAGATGGTTGATGCAAAAATACAGAGCATCCAGTTCAAAGGTGAACGACCTCCGACCTCGGTCCTACAGAACTTGCAAACAGTTCAAGCAAAAATGGCGGCTACCAAGAAGTTCCTTAACAATGGCGGGATGGATGCGAAACGAAGTGAGATTATTCATTTTGAAAACTTTAAATGAATTTTTCCAAAAATTGTAACAATTCAAAACTTCCTTGTACTTCCCCACTTTCAGAGATATAGGGGTTCAGGAAGTAGTGCCCTCATCTGATATGGGTTCATTGGAGCTGGTTGCTATTAACCTTAAAACATTATGAACCAACACTGGGGAGTACTTTCGAATCTTAAAAAATTCAAATCGAATTCGAATCTTTTTTGTGGAATCGAATCAAGCCTTCTAACAAAATAGCTGCAAATGCTAAGATTATGCTGCAATAACCACAAGAGGCTTCATTCTTGTTTG